>LPNX010538462.1:1785777-1857336 GCA_001517045.1 Pseudotsuga menziesii
TAACTTAACCCATCAGCATATTGTTGTCTTTTCCTCTCCCTGTAAGATGCGATGCTATACAAAGCATCATTCGATCTTGCGATCGTATCAACAATAGACAACAAAGAATCTGACAAGGAGCGGCGGAGCTCATCTCCACCCCTCCAAGCAGAACCAATCTCTCTCAAATGGGCAATAAACCTCAGTATCTCCGCATTGTTATCCATAGTAGCCACTACAATCATAAATAAAAATAAAATATCATTAGAAATATAAACACATGATATAATGACATATCTAAGCACTGAAAACTGTATAACTAATGACATATAAACTAAATCTATCATGTAAATTTAAAAATTGATCTTGAATTTTATAGTAAAGAATAAACATTTAACATTTTTTCATTTCATATTTATGTCCTAAATTCAAGTATTAATTCCAATTCTTAAGTATGCATGTGTACATAAAGTGTCTTGAGTGCATATGTTGATTGCAAAGCTCCTCTAGAGCTTATTTTAAGGCTTGGATTATGAAGTTTCATCGAAATTGTGAGGTGCTGACTATTGCCTTTGTAGGACCAGCTCCTAGATTGCGGGTAGAGGCAACAACTAGACCCTAGAATAGGCAACATAATGTGCTATTGATGAATAAAATCCCAATATATGCAACGATATTGTTAGATATGTAATTATTTGTTGTAGTGTGATGTTTTTTGGACTCCAAAGTCTATTTAGTAGATCTTTATGGATTTTATGGTTGCAAGGGTTCCACTGGATTATATCATGTATGATAGTATGTGATTGGCATATTTAATCAAATACATCAACCTACCTATGTATCTTCACGTTCATAGAGTCTATTGTTGAACTTTGTTGTCTTGACCTTAACCAAAAAGTACCCTTCGTTCAAGACGGAATATTTGTCAAAAGCATGGGAAGCTTCTATACCTTATTTTAACACTTGGATTGGGAAGTTTTATCAAAACTATAAGGTGTTCATTGATGTTCTTGGAAGAGAAACTTTGAGAAGTCTCATCAAAATTATAAGGTGTTTATTGATGTTCTTGGAAGAGCAACTTCGATATTTCAGATAGAGGCAAGGGATTTACCATGTTTGTTTATGTATTTTAGGGGAATATATGAATTCTACTTGACTTTTTTTAGTTGTATGCAAGCTTGCAACATAATTGACAAAATTTGCATATTTGTTAATTTTGGTTTGGATTCACAATAGTGAAGTTCGTTTGTTTTTTATGAGTTAATTGGGGTTTTGGTTTACATTGGGCATGTAAATTACTTATGCAAACTTGCAATGTGCTTGACAAACTTTGCATATTTGTGGATTTTGGTATGGATTCACAAGGATCCTTGTGAATATGCATATGGAAATAGTGAAATTCATTTGTTTTTTGAGTTAATTGGGGTTTTGGTTTCCATTGGGCATGGGAATTTTGGGTATGAATTTTGGTAAATAATCAAAATTATTTAATTTTTTTGATTAAATTGGGGAAATGGTTTCAATTGGCCAATTACATTGGGGTTCTTGTTTCCATTGGCAAATTCCATTGGGGTTTTTGTTTCCATTGGCCATAATTTAATTTATTTTGGTTTAATTTTTCAATCTAGGGCAAATAAATTGATGAACAAAGAGAAAAAAACATGAAAATAAATGAGGAAAATACCTCACAAATAGGAGGTTTATCCAAAGGTGGAGATGGAAGGCTTTGGCACACCCAAAAACGCATTCTCCCAGTCGAGATTTTCTCCAAAGTTGTCCAATAGCCACGCAATGAGGAGAAAAAGACGGCCTCGGCCTATTTTAAAAAAAAAACAAGCTTTCCAAATCGTGCCTCCGTTTTACTGAACAAAATTGCATGCGCGATTTTGTTCACTAAAATGAAGGTGTGATTTGATTAAATAAAATAGAGGCACGATTTGTTTTACTATCCTAATTGGCATGCTTGTTGGCAGCCTTGGGACTAGGCTTAGCAGGTTCGAGATTGCTTGGGATGATTTCTTTTTTTTTGGATCAAGAGTGATTGACTTCACTCCACCATTGCATCTAAAAGGTCCCTCAACTTCTTGCACACACCCATAATTGAGTTGGATGCATATACTTGGGTCCACTTATGCTTATAAGGACAGGCTTGCATGAATTTGGAAAGACTCATATATATATATATATATATAATGGACACCTCAAAGTGGCTAAGGCATCATCTTTGGCAAGTGATTCAAGCACATAAGTTCAAAGTGATCTTTGCAATTATATTGCTAAGTTATGCATTGTTTACAGTAAGACAAATTTGGGTCGCCTAAGTGAAAACAAAGAGGTGAATAGGACCTACAGGAAATGAGCATGTAGTATTTTCAAGGGTTGGTTGGTGTAGGATTCTTAGGCATTTGCAAGTGGTTATTTTACCTTCGATTCTTTGTACTTCTATGAAAGAGTGGAAAGAAGGTGGCAACCCTTCCTTGATGTATACTATAAACATTCTTCTCATAAATAAAGTTTAAGGTATGCGCTTTGGGTGTTGCTTGTACATGTGCATGTGGATTATGACTTTTTTATTGGGATGAATGTTATTCTATTTCTTGCAATGTTTTGTGTTGTTTAATTCTTGACATGGCTAAATGAAGTGTTGGTTAAGTGTTGAATCTTGTTAAATATAAATATTGTTGGGATACTTTAAAGGTAGCCATTGGACGCATGGCAAACTATTGAATGAACTTGGTTGAGTAGGACTTAGTTGCATTTGATGGTTTTTCGTCTAAGACAAAGAGGTGTAGTCTTGTTATAGTAGGTACACGCTGGCCAAGTCCCTACGACCAAGACAATGCAGTGCCACACAACCTCGGGTGTCAAAGCAAAGTTGAAAAACCCCTAGGTTGTCCCTACGACCAAGACAATGCAGTGCCACACAACCTTGGGTGTTGAAGCGAAGTTGGAAAACCCCTAGGTTGTAGATCTGTGACAATTTCTCTCTTTGATACCTTAGGAAGAATGAGAACAATTTATAAGAAATTGTCATATCTCTTTTATATACAAAAACCATTAGTAACACTACTTAAGTAAATGCATGGAATATTGAAAAACAAAAAAAATATACAATTAGTTACCAACATTGAAATTAACAAAGTATTAAAATTGAAGAATAATAAACATTTTTTTTATCACAAATTTGATAAAAATCTAATATAAATATTAAGAATAAGTTTCAAATAAGTTTTGACAAGATTGAAATTCTATAAATAACAAAAATAATATACATAAATATTTAACCCACCAAAAAAATTTGGATTCTCATATTGATAAAAATGGTCACTTTGCAAAAGCCCAAAATTGAAAAACTCAAATTTGATAAAACGGTCACTTTCTATATGAAAGATATTATTCCAAAATTAGAAAACTCCTACACACCCATGAGTCACGACCACAACCACGACCAGCAGTCAAATTTGAACTCGTCCCAGCCCTTCTAAAGGGGTTTAGCCCGTCCTAGAAGTGTAACTAAAATTTTACCTGTCAAAAAAATTTAAATTTTTTATTTCACCCTTCCACAGTGAAGTGTTAACTTAACTTAAATATTTCAAAGGAAGGGCTAACTTTTAATTTTCCCATCAATTTTTTTTTTGCAATTGTAAGTTGAACGTTCCGCAATGGGCATGAACACGTTACACACTCTCCAAATCTCCAGCTCATTGCCAATTTGCCACTGTCAAATTCTGATTTTCAAAATTAGTATGATAATTAATGAGAAATGACGCTGCAGAAAGAATAATAAAGGGCCGCTTGCTCTAGCAGCTGGCTCTTATCCTAACTGTACAAATCAATAAATATTTACTTATCAGTATGAACTTACTTTGAAGTTCGAATATCAAGTCATGCCGTCATTACATTGATTGATGTATTTATTCAACAGTGATATATTAATAGGTCTTCGAAAAAAGCCAAATGTTTTATTATCACAGAGACCAAACCAAATGTGGAATCCATCAAAATGATGTCAACTTTCCAGCACTCTTCACTCACTCAGGAAGATTTGATGGCAGTAGCGTACAATTTCTCATCACCGATTCACCTTCAGGCTTCTGCTTCCATGAATTCTAGAGCCATGTGCCAAGTGTGTAGTTGGGTTGATAAATTTTAATTTCCCGCCAGCCTCTATCATAGTCTGCTAGAAAATCTATTTAAATGCACCCTCATATACATTTTTTTCAAGATTTTGTAATACAGCTACTAAACCAATTCGTGAGCCTGCTACTGCTTCAATTTTTGAAACAATTCGTGAGCCTGCTCAGTGCTGGTTGCTTCAATTTTTGAGTTTCAGACTTCTTTTGGTTCAGGTATTTTTCTTTTGGTTGTTTTTAGCTGCAAGAAATTAACAAGCACAGATAATTTTTATTGTTATCTTGATTGCATTTGTTATCCTGCATTTTTGTTAGAAAGTTCAGTTGATTATGATAAAACTAATTAACAAGCACATATAATTTTTATTGTTATCTTGATTGCATTTGTTATCCTGCGTTTTTGTTAGAAAGTTCAGTTGATTACGATAAAACTGATAATAACAAGATCATGGAAGATATTATATTAAAGCCGCTGATTTGGCCCATAAAGAAATTGTTTAAAAAATTATGGGTTTCATTTAAATTTTTTACCCAACTTGCAGAGGCATATTCCAACTATTATTTAGAGGCGTGACTTTTCATTAATGCTAGCGTGTTAGTTTGCAATTAGTTTGCAATTAATTTACAATAAGTAAAACTAAGGTTGTTTAAAAAATTTTGGATTTCATTTACGGTTAGTTTGTAATTAATTTACAATAAGTAAAACTATGGTTGTTTAAAAAAATTTGGGTTTCATTTAGATTTTTTACCCACCTTGCAGAGGCATTATGCATATTCCCGCTATTGTTTACAGGCGTGACAACTTTCATATTAATGCCAGCAGGGAGGGTTAGTTTGCAATTAATTTACAATAAGTAAAACTACTGTTTGAATAAGGGTTGATTTTTAAACTAAATTCTTCTAAATATTTTTCTAAAAATAGAATTTTTGTTATCTTTGGGTTATTTTGAGTAACAAAAAATGTCAAACTTTTATGGCTCTAATTTTATTTTGCATTTTCAATATATATGGTTAGTAAGAGTTTGGTTATTTTGATTAGCAAAAATGTCAAACTTTTACGGCTTTATTTTTATTTTGCATTTTCAATTTATGGTTAGTAAGACTTTAGTAAAAGTTTTATTTTTATTTTGTATTTTCAATTTATGGTTAGTAAGACTTTAGTAAAAGTTTTATTTTTATTTTGCATTTTTAATTTATGGTTAGTAAGACTTTAGACTACTGGTTATGGTTGGATAAGGGTAGATTTTCACCCATAAAATATTTTTCAAACATAAAAACAAAACAAATAGTCCCATCACAAGTAAATTAAAGGATAAGCTCTTATCATTTTTCACTTTAACATATATAGCATTTTCCCTATAACATGTATAGAATTTTCCATTGTAAGTGCATTTTTATATGTTGAAATGTAAAGTCATAAAAAATTAATTTATTGAAATGTAAATTCATAAAAATTTTAATTTATTGAAATGTAAATTCTTAAACATGTATTTTTAATATATTGAAATATAAATGTAAAGTAAAATTTCAAAATAAAGATTATATTCCATTGTTCCATGAATTAAATTTTTTATTGTATTCTAAATTTTTATTTTGATATTATACTTTAAATTTCTAATTTTTTTAAATATAAAATCCAATTATTTCTTCTATAAACCTAACTTCTAAGTAAAATTATAAATTGTATCTTGATATTGTATTCTAAATTTCTATTTTTATTTAAAACCCAATTTAGTTTTTCTATCAAACATGGTGAACTCACTATTGTTTTGTTTTAAGCTATGTATAGACACTTTTATCCATGAAAGTTTTACAAAACAATGAGTTGTGTGTATGGTGTTGTTTATTCGATATTGTTAACTAGTCAATTTTGTCTTTCTGTATAACTTTATTTTATTTTAACTATAAAAAAGTTTTAAAAAATGAGAAATCTATCTTAATAATGCAATTTAATTTATTAATATTTTTTCATTTAGTTTTATGATGTTGTATATCTTTATATAATAATTATTTTTTTAATTTTAAGTTTAAATAGTTTATTTTTATATATTACAAATTTATTAAAAAATGATAATTAACAATTTAATTTAGTAATAATTTTTTTAGAGTTGTAAATTTTGGACAAACTTATTTTGATTCAATTCCTAGTATAAAAATATTTATGATAATGTTGAATGATATGTTTAATTTAAAATTTGAGGCACAAATAGATCAAATTGCAAAGACAAGTTATATAATTTTATTTATTTATTTTAAGTTTGAATGATTTATATATATTATAAATTGATTAAAAATGACAATTAGCAATTTAATTTATTAATCATTTGGGATGAAATTATTTTGATCCAATTCTTGGTATGATAATATTTATGATAATGTTAAATGACAAGGCTAATTTAAATTTTGAGGCACAAATATATCAAATTGCGAATATAAGTTGCTAATTACCCTTTGTAAACTATACTTACTTGAGGTAGATGTATTTTTTTAAATATATCAAATTACAAGGAAAAGTTTCTATTTACTTTACATCATTCCCTTTGTGAATTATACTTACTTGAGATAGAAGTATTTTTTTTTATGTTTAAAAATATCAATTCTAGTATCTATATAGTGAACATACATTAACAAATAATTAATAATAAAAATAGTATTTTAATTATTCAAATAATTAATAGTAAAAATTATTTTAATTGAATTATTAAGAAAAAAGTTTCAATAAATTAAATAGAAAACAATTATATTACATATGAATGTATTCATACATCATTGTTTCATATATAACTACATTGAAAACAATAATAATTCTTTTATATTTTTTTCATTTTAATATCAATTTATTTTTTATATTCATTTAAAGAGGAAATATAGTGTTGTTTTGTATTGGTCTATTTACTTATTTTATTGTTTGTATTGATGAAGTATATGTAAAGATTGAAACATGTCTCCTGTTGGTCGCCCTAAGAAGGATAAAAAGCAATTGTCAATTGTTGATGCATTTGGTATGTCGCAACGTTGTAATCAACCGTGTAATTTTCCAAATGAAGTTGATACTCATCCACATGAAGATGAAGAATCTGATAGTGTAGAAATTGTTGAAGGAGAACAACCATCAAAGAAACGGAAAAGAACTTTCAAATCTAAATGGAAGACAAGATTCCCATGGGCTTATGTTGTAAAGGATTGCAATGGTAATGAAAGAATAAAATGTTCATGGTGTGTTAAATTTAAGAGAGACACTCCATTTGCTAAGGAGGGAAGTACCACTCTTCAAGTTAGTGGTTTAAATGGTCATTCAGAATCAGAAGCTCATAAATTTTCTTTACAATTTTTGGAGGGAGAAACCAAACGAAAAAATCTTTCCATTACCAAACATGTAGAACTAATGGTAGATGCTGAGAAGTAGAGAATTATAACAGTGATTGAAAATATGTATTTTGTTGCTATACATGATTTACCTTTAGAAATGTACAAGTCAATTTGTGACTTGAATAGGTACAAATGCACTCCACATATGCCTTTAACGGATGAATATTCTGCATACACAAATACGACATCTGGAAAAGAGTTTCTTCAAGTTTCTAAAGAGGTATATTGGAAAAAGTTGAAAGATGAAATTTTACAAAGCCCCTTTTACTCAATTTTAGTTGATGAAAGCATTGATCAAACAATGGCACACCATTTGATAGTTTATGTTACATATCTGACAAATGAAGGAAGAGGAAAATGTGTAACAAAATTCATATGCTTGCTTCAAATAAAGGATGGAACGGCTCAATGTATGTATGATGCAGTGAGGTCTCTTTTAGAAGAAATGGATCTATCTTTGATGAAGTTAGTTGGCTTTGGCTCTGATGGGGCATCCTCCATGAAGGGTATTCGTGAAGGTTTATCTTCTAAGCTTCATTGAGATGCCCCTCATTTGTTAGATGTACATTGCATAGCTCATAGAGAAGCATTAGCAGCAAATGATGCTTCATCTCATTTTCTAGAGTTGCAATTTATTGACAAATTTGCAAACAAAGTTTATTCATGGCTTGAAAAATCTTCTAAAAGACATGGAGAATTGAAAGAACTAATGGAATCATTTCAAATCACTAAGTTGGAGGTCTTACAAATTCATCAAATCAGGTGGCTCTCTAGAGGTAAGGTCATGGAAAGACTTGTTAAACTCATGCCTTCTTTGCTAAAATATTGGGAGTTAGGGGAGAAAAAAATGTATGAGTTGGAAACAATATTTCAAGTAAAATTTTACATCCATTTACTTGCAAATGTGCTCATTGAGTTAAATAAGTTGAATCAAAAGTTTCAAGAGGATCATGTTGATATTACATCTATTGGCACTACTTTATATGTTTCTATTAGCATGCTTCGCAAACGGTTTTTGGGAGACATATTTGGGGCAGGAGCAGTGAACATATCCTCTTTTTTAAGTAAAGCGCAAGGCTGAACTCTTGAGTTTGCAGATAGAACAGGTATGATACATTTACATCCATTGAGGTTTGAAATTTTGCCAAAGATGCAAAATTCGGGGACACTAGATGATTGTATTCTTCTGGGAAAATGTTTTGTTATAAAGGTGATTGAATCTCTAGATAGGAGGTTCACAGATTTACTTATATTCAATGCTGCTAAGTTTTTCAGACCTCGACTTTATTATGAAAAAGTGAATGATAGAGACTCTCAAACAAAAAGGTGGTTGCAATCTTTATGTGAAAAATTTAGTATTGGGGAGTCACCTATTGTAGATGCTACTAAATGTTTGGGTGAAATGAATGAATTCATTTGTACTATTTATAAATCTTACCCAAAAAACAAATGTTTGGAGCATGGGATCTTTGTGGAGATGAACCTGAATGGTTTGAAGGATTTCCCTATCTCATGCACTTATGGCAAGCTATTCTTGTTATTCGAGCAAGTACAGCAGTGTGTGAAAGAGGATTTTCAAAATTAAATAGGATAAAAAATGATGATAGATCAAGACTTTCATTGGAGACATTGGATATGCTAATGTTTCTCTCTCTTAGTGCAACTCATGATTTAAATGAGGTAGATTGGAATGGCATTTATGATGTATGGAAACAAATGAAAGCCATAAAGCCTCTTCCATTGGGCTAGATTCATGTTTTTAATGATGTAATCCTAAATGTTTTTGAAGAATATCAAATGAATGGAAGGAAAATATGTTTTCTTATTAATTTTTTAATGGAATTGGAGAGATATTTGTTTATTGATTAGTTTTAATGAAAATTTACAATGTTTGATGTAGTTTCTATTTGATATTTTAAAATTATAAATATTTGGAAGGGCATTATTTTATTTTAACCTTTTTTATTTATTGAAGGGCCAACTTAATTTTCAATTTTCAATTAAAGTGCAATTATTTTTATAACCTTTCATCCTTGAAGAGTTGGATAGTTGCATGCCCTTCCAAAAAAAATTAAGACCAGCCCTTCAAATTTGACCACTGACCACAACCATAACATAACTTTACTTGAACGAGTTTAACATTGTTCCGTGCAGGATTTGATGTGTAATTATTGGTAAAACAAACGTTGTAGTTTAAAGAGGCAACTTTTTTTCCTTTTTTGATGATGAGTGAATCAGGTAAGATTTTTTTTTTTTATAAGGAATTTCACATAATAATTATTAAATTTACATGATTTAAGTATTTCAATTATTTATGAAATTTACATGATTTAAGTGTTTCATCGTTTTTTGGATGATGTTTTTGACTGAGTCAAGTAACGATTTTTTACGAATTTCACATAATAATTATTAAATTTATATGATTTAAGTGTTTCATTAATTTATGAAATTTACAAAATTTAAGTGTTTCAATGATTTATGAGAATTTTGAATCTGTAATTTAAATTATATAATAATTTGAATTAAAAAAAAACGAAATTCAGGCTATAAACTACCGGAAAAGTAAAAACGTCGCGTGACGGCTCCAAGAATTTTGATTCTGTAATTTAAATTATATAATAATTTGAATTAAAAAAAAACGAAATTCAGGCTATAAACTACCGGAAAAGTAAAAACGTCGCGTGACGGCTCCAAAAAACGTATGGCAGCAAAATTTCGTTTTCAACTTTATATCAATTATTTATGTCTATGATTAATTGATTATATATTTAATAATAATATTAAGTTGAGTCATTGATGGGGCACTTCATATCAAATGCCACATTTTAGTAAGTGTCACGATATGTCACATTTTAGAGGTTTCCTTAATTAATTTTTCCAACGAATATTCACAAAATCGAATCTAGAAAGAAAATATAAGTGCTAAAGTCTTATATAACTAATAGGGTAATTGAATACGACTCGTTTGGTTCTTGTTTTTTTAATTTTTCGGATCCTCTGACGTTTAGATGGCAAAGATTTGACTTAGAGGCGTGGAAAGACCAGTACATCAGCCATTCTAACAAACCACACGATGGACGGATTCTATAGACAGCTGCTCACTACTGTACTGCATTTGAAGGGTTTGGGGGGAAAGAGAAAAAAATACTTGCAAGTAAGAATTTGATTATCCTGCAACTAAAACCAGAAAGATGAATCCCATGACATTGTAGTAACATCATTGTTTACTACATTAGATCCAAAATGCTCTTTTTCTGGATCTTCAATCTGTTTGTCCCAGCCATGAAGTTGAGGCAGATCTTGATCTTTTTGCATGTATTCAGCTCCTTGTTCCTGTACCCACTGATCATCATTGCAACAAATCTCATTCTCAGCGTTGCGAACGTCGAATAAACTGAATATATCATATTCATGAAACTGATCATGTTTCTGTGCATGGCAGGCATTAATATGTTCTCTACTATCACATATTGCGGCCTCTGAATATGAATGTGTATATGGATTACTTATACTCAGAGATCCAGTACACTCTTCAGCCGGTGTATCACTATAACGCTCATTAGAATTTTCCTCGAGAGACAAGTAGCGATGATCGATCAAGCAACAGCTACCAGCTGCTGAATCGCTGCTGCAATATACAGTACTATCATCGGTTTTCTTGCCGGCTGTATCCGAGCTCACAACTGGCTGAGGCTGAATGAAATCAGGATGAATGCTTTTGCTAGATTTGTCAGATGCAGAACTGCAACGAAATATTGAATCTGCTGCTGCTGTTAACTCGTTGGAATTTGGTTCAATTATTGGCTTATTAATTGCAGAACAGGACCTGATCATATTAGAGCCTTTAGTTTGATCTCTAGGTCCTGCAAGATATTGCCCTTTTAAATCTGCTTTTAGATTGTGAACATTGGGAATCACAAGCACTGTTGATTGACCGGCTCTGGTAGCATTTCTTTCCAGTTGTTGTGATCTCTGTGAAGAATCATATTGTTTCTCACCTAATTTCCTCTGGTTGAAAAGATCACTGACTCTGTTGTTGATGCTGTCCGTTGTCGTTATTTTTTTATGAGTCTTGGGATCGATCCCTCTGACAGCAAGTTTCTTGCTCAAGTTAGTGTTCCAGTAGTTCTTTATTTCGTTGTCTGTTCGGCCGGGAACTCTCCCCGCTATTATCGACCATCTACGCATAACAAGAAGCAGCATCCATCAGTCAGTTATTTCATTTTTATCGAGTTTGACATAGAAACAAAATTGTTATATATCGAAGTCATTATTGAGCAGAAAAGGTGCATTCTACTCCACAGGTGGAAGAGATGTGGCATTTTTTCCATGGGTAGAAGAGATGTGGCACTTCACCCTGTAGGAGAGGGAAATGTGTAATTCTTTGGTGCTCATCTCATCTTAACATCTCATCTTACAATAAAGGGAGGTGTGTAAATCCTTTACAGTAAAGGAGATGTGTAAATCTTTCCGTACTCATCTTACAGTAAAGGAGATGTGTAATTCCTTTAGTGCTCATCTTAGAGTTGATTAGTGTACTTTCTCAACATTTTTACTTTAAAAAAAAGTTGCACTTCGGAAAATTTAATCCCTCTTTAAGCTTGATGGATCCACTTATCTAATATACTAATATATATAACAAGCTAAGAGGTACCTTACCCATAGAACAACCAAATTGCAAATGTAAAATTCCTACTCCACAGTAAGGAGAGATGTGCCATTCTACCCTATAGTAGAGGGAGATGTGTAATTCCTTCCTTACTCATCTTACAGGATAGATGTGTAATTCTTTCCTTACTCATCTTACAGTAAAAAGAAATATATAATTCCTTCCATGCTCATCTTAGAGTTGATAACTATACTTTCTCAATATTTAAACTTATAAAAAAAAGTTACACTTTTAAAAATTTGATCCCACTCTCATCTTGATGAATCCAATTATCTAATATACTAAGAGCTACCTTACCCATAGAACAACCAAATTGCAAATGTAAAATTTTGATATCATAGCTCTCTAAATAAAATTATTATCTTGTTCTATTCTACTCTGTATTACCTGTTGCCAAGCAGAGCATGCATTCTGATAATAAGCTCTTCTTCATCTGTTGTAATATTTCCACGCTTGATAGATGGCCGAAGGTAGTTTAACCAACGCAATCTGCAACTCTTTCCACATCTTCGCAGCCCTGAAATTGAATAAGCAAACTAAACTTATAAGAATAATAGGTATGGTGGCTTTATAGATTTGTGAAAATGGGTAGCTATTTCAAGAAACTGGCCGGTTGGAATTTCTAACTCTGTTCTCAAAAGTTGGTTAAAATTAAAAAACAAAAAGAAAACATGTATAACAGCAGATCAGCGAGTGGCGAACCTGCTTTCTTGGGAAGAGACCTCCAATTGCCTTCACCGTGAGTTTGAATAAATTTCCCCAGAAGACTATCCTCTTCGGCAGACCATGCTCCCTTATTCAAACCTACTTTTGAGCAGCATGGAGCACGACCCATCTCTAACTTTCTGGAATGACTGACTGAGAGAATTAAAAGAAATAAGATAATCAGCTCATAATGCAAATACAAGTTGGCCAATTGAATTTACAATGCAGAATATACAACAACCATGCTTTAATTTACATGCACATATATATGATTTATATGAGCTAGAAGAATCGACCTCGAGAGCATGGACTCGCAAGCTGAAATGCAGATGAGACATAGCCCGAACTTGCTATGCGAGCTTGTTGGTGATGAAACTGGCCGATACTTAACGACCGGGCTGGCAGAAGGCCACGTTTTCGGTGCGACTCTGCCTACCCCTCAAAATTAATGTCCTCTTACCTTACGCAATTATTAATTGAATGTCACCATCAATCTTGGTTTTCAACTGTGGGATTATGAGAACCGTAGGGGGAGCTTTCATTATGCAGGAAGAACGATGGCAGCTATCGGCTTCTAGAAAATAAATTTCACCTGCCGTTCTTGCCAACTGCCATTCTTCGTCGCTGAATCTCACTTCGCTCAGGTGAAAATCAAACAAAATACAAAATACAACGTTAATGTTTTATTACTATAATCATAAAATTAATATAACTATTCCTAATGCCCGCAAACGTATATATCAGTATCATCATTATTATCATAAGCTTGACTAACGTATATATCACTATCATTATTATTATCATAAGCTTGCCTAACTCTCTTACTTGTCGGGGTCGCTAGATTCAAGATAGACGACAACACAGAGCTCAGCCGCCCTCACATTCATTCATTTTTTATTTATTTATAAAGATATAAACCCATATGAGCAACCGCTGAAATTTATAAATCATATACAATTTTCAAACAATAGAGATGGTGCATAAATAATAAAAACCAATCAATAAAAATATAACTATCCCCACTGCCAATCCCGCCAATGCCCCCACACGTACGTAATATAGAATAAAAGTATTTAGTAAAATATTTGAGCTAGCTGCCGTTCAAAGGCAGTCATGGCCTTGGCCTTCAGTTTTCTTTCATGCGACAGAGAATCAGATTTGTCAAAACGAATACGTCATTTCCCAATTATGCTGCGTGTGTATTAAGACAACTTGTTTTAAAGAAATTTTTAAGATTCCTGTGAATTTCTTTTAGGCCGGGCTTCTTTTATGATGCAGGTATTGACAAAAACCATTGGAAAGCGAGAAAAAACTGAGCCAGATCTTTTATAATCAAGAAGTTTATTTAATCTGATTAAATGTATTAATAATTTCAATACCAGAAACTGCACGATGAATTTTTGTTTTTTCTGAAACGTCAGAGCGTCAAATGAATTCATGTTCACCAATCACCATTCTCATTTGGCACGAAGTTTGATAGTGAACTTGTGTTATGTTTTGATAGGTTGCCAGTATTTTTAATTAGATCGTATCGTACGCATGAAATTACAGGTCTGCACAGTACCTTTGGTCAAAATATTCTTCATAGTAGGTAACATTTTGTTGGAATTAATGGTTTCAATTCTTCCATGGAAGGTAATTCTTACCGTGTTCGTATCGGCCATAAATTTGATTGGTTGTCCACCTTTAACCTGCCGTGAGTTTCATTGGTTGACCACAGTGAATAGTTTGCCGTAAATTTCATCTGTTGTTCAGTTAACCTGTCCTGAATTTCATTGGTTGTCAAACTTTTGCCGTGAAATTCGTCGGTTGTTAAATTAAACTGCCCTGAATTTCATAGGTTGTCAACATGAAAAAATTGACTGAGGATGTAAATAAATAAATAATACATCTTAAAAGTATCAATTAATGTGCCGTGAATTTCATTGGTGATCCAAAATGAATGGTTTGACATCAGGGATCAAATTTGAAGGATGGGGCCCATTTCACTTTGAACTTTGAAGCGCATAGAGATATTGAACTTTAGTGGTTGACGACTTATAAAAATAAATCATTAATGTAAGAGTATATCAAAATTTTATTATTTATTAAAAATAGTTTATATTAAAAATAGTTTATAGAAAAAAAATGACTATATAAAAAGAAAGAGTTTATATTGGTAAATAATGAATTTTATTCATATAAAAAAAACTATGTTTAATTTACATTGAAAGACATTATATATAAATATAGACAATTTTTTTTATCTTAAAACAAAATCTAAAAAAAAAAAAATCGTTTGTATTGGCAAGTAATGAATCTTGTTCAATAAAAAAAAAAAAATTATACTTGCTTTACATTGGAAGACATATATATAAACAAAAAAAATTGTCTTAAAACAAAATTTAAAAATCATATACCTTGTTTGTATTGGAAGTAATGAATCTTGTTCATACACCCAAAAAAAAAAAAACCTATGTTTGCTTTACATTGGAAGACATTATATATATATATATATATATAAACAATTTTTTTTTCTTAAAACAAAATCTAAAAAAAAAATCATAATAAGGTATAGATCACCATATGTTTGTACCTCATGGTGCTTGTTAAAAACCACACATCAACTCAATTGCTTTAATGCCCCAAATTTTGTCTTTGACTTTTTTGTCCACTATATGAGCATAGTAACAATGGGCAGACTACATAGCCATCATGTTTATATTGGGATTGTAGTCTTAGGCTGCCCTTAACCTGAAAAAATAGTAATGCTAATTAAACTCTTTTTAAAATGAAAAAGATTGAAAAAATAGTAATGCTAATTAAACTCATTTTAAAATGAAAATGATAGTGTGGAAATCAGGATAAATTATTGCGCCTAGAGGCCCTCTCCAGCCCCCATTATGGGGGAGATGTTGTCACGCTTGTAAGGGAGGCTCTAATAAAATAGTAATAAATTTTATACCCAACATGTAGGCCTACACAAAATTAAAATTAAAAGTCATTTTGTTTCCATTCTAAATCTTTTATCCTTTGTATAGATAAAACAAATATATCATCAACATTAAAATGCAAATCAAGCAAATCAAATCTACATCTGTAGTAGAATAAAACCAAACCCATGGTTTCTCACAAACCTCCATTAATTAGTGGTATAATCAAATATTTATATATTTTCAACACCCAAAGAAACCCATGGTTTCTCGCAACCCACCATCAATTAAATTAATGTTATAATTAAATATTTATATATTTTCAACACCCAAGGCAGCCCATGGTTTCTAGAAAACCTCCATCAATTAAACTAATGGTATAATCACATATTTATATATTTTCAACACCCAAGGCAACCCATGGTTTCTGTAAACCAACATCAATTAAACTTTGTTTAAAAGTGAGGCAAGTTATTTGCATGAGAAAAGCATTTGCATGAGTAGTTGGGAAATAAATTTTTATTGGTTTATTTAATTTTAAATGGTATAATCAATAGTAATCTCCCCCATATCAAACTACTATATGTTTCATTTTTTGAACATAGAAACATTTTTTCATTACCACCCCATACTACCATTTTGTTTTTTTGTTTTCCATAATTACAATTTGTTATACATGAAAAAAAATTAATGCTATATTGCCTTGTTATTAGACAATAATGGATGTATTCACGGAAATCCATAATGGTTATACAATGTGATTCGTGTTAGTTACAATGAAATAACTAATAATTTACATGTCAATTAAAATTTGTTGTTCAATACTTTCTTATAGTGCAGGGTTTATGCATTCATGCATCGTGTTTAGTGTTCTTGCATTCTTTCTAGTGTTCTTGATTAAATTATATATTAATCACATGTCAAGAGAGGTTTGCACATGGAGATTGATCCCTCTGGGTACTTGATAGAGCCTATGATATGATTTGGATCTAGGGTGGTATTTAACTACAACATAATATCAAATGGTAAAGTGCTTCATTTCATTACCTTTATTTCAATTTAATGGATGCCAAAATCCTTGCGAATATGTTGAAGGATGAAACCAAACATGCAAACCTAAAAAACATGTAACTAGATACATACTTACATAGAAACAAAAGTTTATATTGAACCAAAATACTATTAGAAATGTGATACATCTGACTTGCCTGTAGAGTAGAAAGTTGGATTAGAATAAATCCATTGACTCATCTAATTAGACGAAACCACGACTAAACCAACTTACTTGGTGTTCTGGAAAGATTTATCCATTTAAAAAAACTCATACAAAAAACAAGTGACAAAATAGACACACACTATGTTGTTGCATAATTTTTAAATATGCAGAAAATAATATGTTTATAATTATATTAAGAAAACAATTTAACTTACCAAGTCCACTTTTCATGTTTATCCCAATCATTATAGATATTTGTCGATGGACACCTAAAATGGATTATTAAAAAATGGAAATAAAAATCAAAATAGTTTTCTATGTCAATTATGAGTTGCACCAAATCTTATTTTGGCAAGCATGCATTCAAACACATTGATCTAATTGTATCCCAAATGATAATAAGTTACAACCATAAATGAGATACAAATGAATGAAACTCATGGTCTCTAAAATTGTTTCCAACCCTAAATGAAAAATTGGTATTGGTAAACAATTGAATATGATAACAAAGAGGACAAATCTGAATATGAATGCAAGTGTAAATGAAATGAGGAAAAATATGAATATGAATGCAATTGTCGGTATCTTCATCATTCATGTTTAATCACTGGAAATTATTAAATAAATAATGCATATCATTCTGACCATCTAATTTTAAAGAGAAACAAAAATATATAAACATTAAACTATCATCTTCAACTGCCAAATATCAACGTTCCTAAAAAAGTAAATATGCATGTATAATACTAAGCCAACATGTCATTTGTAGGCCATAAGAGTGCCAACATCAAGTGCCAACAATCATACAATAAATGAGAAGGAATCTTGTAATGAAAGTGCAATCCAGTACAAGGCATTAAAACCATATCGAATGCTAAGAACATCCACCAAAACTTGGTGCATATACTCTTTATTAACATGTTTTAGGATGGGACTCAGCATATTGAAAGAGGCTACGATATCAAACTTCAAACAAAAACTAGGAGGATTTCTTGGAAGAGTGCATTTTTTCCTTCCTACCTTGGAATCACATCTACTTTGTAGCTTCTCCTAACTCACCCTGCATTTACATCATTCACATATATCTTTTTAGAGGACACATAATTGTTAGTACTTGCCTTCAACATCATGCTAGAGTGAATGTTGCTTGCATTGTTTGTATTGGAGGGAAATTGATCACATGTGTAAAGTGGTGTAACCTTTATTTAGGTCTTGCTTCAAACAAATTATACATGAACATTGATGGCTATGCCTATGAATTAACCTCACTATACTCATTAATCATGTGATAATGATCCTTACTTCCTTCTCATACAATTTCATTTCAATAAAATGCTTAAGTATGTCTAAGTATAGGAATAATACTTAGCCAGTACGTGAGACTTCATAGATATGCTATCTAAATTAATGCAATTAGTTACAACAAAACTAGACTTTTTGGTGATTTTAATTTTTTACTAGTTGGAGACACCACCTGTGCAATTGAAATGAAAACCATTTTTTATAACAAAATGCTAAGATACAGAGGAGAAAAGATTGTGTTTGAAGTTACAGTCTTCAAGTTGGTAGCCTAAAATCCTATATAGAATATAACTATCCCCACACATAAGATTTTGTTTGAATTTACTGTTTTCATGTTGGTAGCCTAAAATTCCATTGTATACTATATCTATCCCCACACCCATTTTTCATTATCAGGCATACCTTCAATGTCTCAAGCATTGTATCTCTTGTGGGACATCATTACTACAAAACCACTAAAATTCATGTGTTTGTGGTCATAATATCCAGGTTTCTAGTAATTTCAAGCCTTTGGAATTGTTGTTTTGAGATCTAGGCTTACACCTAATTCAATCATATATGGTATATATCTCCTTGAACTTTTAATCCAAATTGATTAAAGAGGAGTTTAATTGAATATGATAGAAATATGATAAAATATATGAATATGATAACAAATCTTAATAAAAATGCATCTTGGGTATGCCTTAAATATGAAAGAGGTTAGACACCGATATTTCATTAAAAATAAAAAAAATAAAATATTTTTGTTAGGTGAATAATAAGCCAAGGTAGAATTCCCATGAACAGAGAAGGACCTTTCTCAATTCGATGAAATGGAAAAAATCACTTAAAGATTAATAATATTTAAAAAAAATATAAATCAGTATTTCAAAATTACTCTCTCCTTCATATCAAACCATTATCTTAGCATGGTTATATTTTTGCAAAGACTATTATAATTGTCATATAAGTCCTACTAAACATATGGTAATTGATGGAATCACATTAAAAATAGTTTCCACTACATAGCGTTAACAGTCTTATATCAAACTGCAAAATCGTTAACAATCTTATATCAAACTACAAAAAAACATTAACAATCTTATATCGAACTACAAAAAAATAGACATCATTGTATCATCATCGGCTTACTCAACCTAGCGGAAGAGGTCATTGGAAATTCATTTTTCTCCAAGTTTCATAAACTACATTCCAATCTACCTCATGCAACTCTTGAGGCGTTGATAAAGATAAAAACATTAAAGTGTCTAAAATTTCTAAACAAAGTCTAGAACTGTCATCATTTTTTATATGGTTCATCTTAGAGAATCCTCTTTCACAAGTAGCAATACTTGTTGGAAGACTAAGAACAATTTTCCACAATTTCATCAAATCTAGAAAAAAGTCATACCTCTCCTGTTCACCTCTGCATTGCTCCCATGCTCCAAATATGTTTTTATTTGGATATGCTTGATGTAGAGTGACAACGAATGATTCCATTTCACCTTCACATTTTTCAGTATCAATTATAGGTGAGTTTCCAACATCAATTTTTTCACATAGACGTAACAACCATCGTTTTGTTTCAGAATCTCTTTCATCCTCTTCTCAAAGTAACAACAAGGACTAAATTTTTTTGCTGCATTAAATATAGATAAATCTATAAACTTGTCTAAGACAATCAATCAAATTTTGGATAAATTCTTTTCCTAAGTCAATACAATATTCCACGGAACCAAACCCTAGTGAATTTTGCATTGGTTCAAATCTTAGTGAATGGGCATGTGAAACACCTGTATTATCAATATACTCCATATTTTCATTTTCAAATTTCTTTAAGAAATATGAAACATGTTGAGAACCAACCCCAAATATGTTTCGCAAGAATCTCCTCCGAAGAAGTTCAATGAGAACATCTAATTGCGTACCAATGGATGTTATATCAATATGTTCTTCTTGAAATCATTGACTTAGTTTATTTAGTTCAGTAAGAACATCATCAAGAAAATGGATGCAAAATTTAATTTGAAATAGTGTTCCCATTTCATACATCTTTGCATCATCATTTTTTCATTCTTGTAACAATGCTGGTATGATTTTAACAAGCCTATTCATAACCTGGCCCCTAAAAATCCACCGGATTTGATGAATTTGAAGTACTTGCATCTTGTCAATTTGAAATAGGTCCAACAAACTCTTAAATTCTCCATGCCTCTTTGTAGATTTTACTAGCCATGAATATACTTTATTGGCTAGTTTATCAATATAGTTAAATTTAGGAAAATAGTTAATTGAATAATTTGTTATAGCTAAGGCCTTGCGATGTTTTATACAATGAATACATAATAAATGAGGCACCTCCTGAAGCATTCATGAATAACTCTCATAGATGAGGCTCCATCTGACCCAAAACCCACCATTTGATGTTTTGATAACTTCATCTCAGATAATA
This sequence comes from Pseudotsuga menziesii, assembly GCA_001517045.1. NCBI lineage: Eukaryota > Viridiplantae > Streptophyta > Pinopsida > Pinales > Pinaceae > Pseudotsuga > Pseudotsuga menziesii. The sequence continues at coordinate 1,806,497 of LPNX010538462.1, forward strand.
AGCCTGAACGTGCTTCATACATGGATTGTGCACTGTTGTCTTTGATTTTTCAGAAGTCAAATAATTTTTGTCATGCGTGACCCTCTCCCTCCATCCATTAGATAGGTAATATATACTATCAAGTGTTGCTCTATTGTTTTATATGTGCTTTCATCAACAAAAATGGAATAAAAAGGGACGGAACAAATTTCCGCCTTTAACTTTTCCCAATAAACCTCTTTTGTTGCAAGCAAAATCTCTTTACAGTAAGTGATATTAATATATGAAGAATATTCATTGGTTAATGGCATATTAGGAGTTCCCTTATACCTGTGCATGTTACATAAGTCTTTGTACATTTCTAAAGGTAAATCCTTTATATCCACAAAATACATAGTTTCCATAGCACTAATTATTTTGGATTTTTCAACATCCAACATAAGTTCAATATGCTTTGAGATGGGTAAACATGGCTGTCTCGATTCATATTCCAATAGTTGAATTGAGCGTTTATGAGCCTCAAATGATGCATGAACATTTAATCCACTTAATTTGATTGTACTACTACCTTCTTTTGCAAATGGTGTATCACATTTGAATTTAACACACCATAAACACTTGATGCACTCTTCATCATTTGGACCTATTATCAAATAAGCCCATTTGTGCATCAACTTCCATGCATGTTTGAATGACCTTTTGATAGCTACTCATTTTCCTTTATTTTCTAGAGGACCTTCTTCTTCAATATTCTTATCTATTTCAAAATCAACATCTTCTTCAACATTAGCATCATGTAGACTCAAGTTAAACGCATTATCAAACATTGTTTGTCTCCCATGTTTTTTAGGTCGACCAATTCTAGACATTGTTTCTTAATAAATTACATATCAAAAAAATTCATTCATGAGCCCCATAGAAACCCATCAAAATATTTTAAATTGTGAAGGAATCCAAGAAAAAGAATTCTTTGAATATCTACAATTTCTCTATAAGTCTATAACCTGAAACCATTTCCACAAAAATGCTAAAATAATTATCTAAACATGTATGAAATACTAAAACGACAAATATGTAAGGAAAACTATTATTAAAAAAAACATTCCTCTCATACCCTTTAAGACTTTCAACTTCAACAAATTAAAAGTCCTAAGCGTTTCAACTTATACGACTGCTTTGTGTGGATATTCAAAAGATAAGGGTTGATTGTATAGCAACCCTATTGTAATGACTCATACTCCATGGAAGTGATGGTTGTTATAAGTGTTTTAAGGGGTGTGATGGCTGTTATGATATTTGTAATCTTGTAACATAGGGAAACACTTGAAACTTAATTGAAAGTTAGACTTTAAAATAAAATTGTTTTGGAATAGAAAACAATATCTAATTATCAATCCAAATAGGCTTGGAATCGTATTCTGAAGCTTGAACATATGTGATGAATTTTTTTTATTTCCCCGCAAGCCAATGAAAGGTAAAAATATCCACTCTTCAACAAACATGAAAATGCATCCACTAATTTATAAGTAGGCTGAAAATGTTGATTCAAGCCAACTAAGATTGGAATTCTGAAGTTCAAAAATGGTCTAAAACTTATTCTTCAAACAAGTTAAGTGAGGGATGGCAATGCATGTGCAATTCCAAGCTTGCTTGTCTTCAAGTTAAACCTTAAATAAAATTATTTTCATCAAGAAGGTAGCATGATATGCAACCAATGAATGGGGAATGAAAACATGTTTCTTAGATTTTTTGACAAGAAAAAATAAAACCAAGACAATAAAATGTAAAGAGCATAAATGAATGATTATCAAAAGGAGAGTTTAGCAGCCATATCTTCATACACTACTAGCAGAAAACACTATGCTTGGTAAATAAATGAATGTTTGGCAGAAAAATTAATATGGAAATAATGACATGGAAGATTGGATTACATGATTGCTCAGTGCATGACCTCAATAAAGCTCAAAACATTTCATAAAGGTGAAGTGGAGCTTGACAATTGTTACTAATGGGAAATTGGCATCTTCAAAACATCACAACTTTAAAAAGGAATTAAAGAATAGATAAAACAATACAGGGAACATTGGTAGGTAGGTGGAAAGTAATGAAGAAGTAGGTAGCGATTTTGTTGTTTAATATGTTGGTGAAACCCAAGAGAACTACTAGTGCAACATTATTATTGAAATGCCTAAGGATGCTCTTGATGTCAAAGGAGAGTGGCTGCCAAAGTAGTGTGATCCTTCAACATGGCGTTGGAGGAAAAACATTATGGTGGTCCTCAAAATATGCTATCACCTTTGGAAATAGGAAAAAATTGTATTGTTTTAGAGATGATTGTGTTGTGTAATACGGATTTGATAAGTGACCTTTTGATCTGTGCATGTGAACATTTCAAAAACAAGGAAATACATTAGAATGCATAATGAAAGTTGATTTGAGGCGCATGTGATTGAATTGAAGAGGGAATTGAATGTGTGGAATAGTTAATGTTATAAAAGGTTGAAGCCCTTGATGTATTGTAGAGTTAGGAAAGTGCTATGAGGTTGAAACCCAATATGTGCTTGAGATTAAAATGGTGTTGGAAACCTCGTGTTGCGAGAATGGAATGGTCTAAATCTTGATGAATGTTGTTTTTATAGATTGTCACAACCAAGAATAAAACATGTGTACTTGGGTAAGAAACATATGAATTCCATATTGCCTAATTTGAAATCTTGGGTAATGAATGGATGTTTTACCAAACTTCGATTTATTGTTGTTTGCTTGAAGCTATTAAGTATGCAAAAGGTGGGTCCTTGTTAGGACACCGTCTTCACTATAATAAACCTAATCCCCAAGCATCATCTTCACTGTAGTAAACCTAAGTATTAGATGGTATATACACTAAATAATATAAAAAATAAGTAAACATATAAACATATAAATAAAGAATAAATATAAAAATACTTTTATATAAATAACCAAAAAAATTATTAGTATTAAGGATTACGAACAATCACGTTAAAATGCGTATATAAGCCAAGAAAAAAACTTATTGTAAATCATCCGACTATTTTTATCAATTCGCGTTTTCTTTTGTGGTCAAACGTTTCAGTGGTATCAAATCTTGGCTGTCACTTTTCACTCCTATCACTGATAGAATCCTCGCTCCTCTTGTTCGTCCACCTCGTCTCTTTTCCCTGCGTCCCCACTTTCCTTCTAGCGTGTTTTTTTTGCACCCACCACCCTCCTACCACGCGGGCATCCCGCGTCCACCCTCATATCACACCTCCGCCACACTTCGTGTCCTCCCTTCTGTCACTCCTGCGTTACCACCTCCTAGTCCATGTCCAGCCCCGAAACTCCCACCGCATCTGCCAGCACACCCCTCCCCCATCCTTCCTCAACCTGCTTATGCCTCTATCTCTGCGCGAATACCCACAACTCCCTCTCGTCCACTGCACCTGCGTCCTCCTCTACCACCACTCCATCCCTGCTTCTCTCCTCTAGTCTGTCACCATCCTTGCTCCCGAACACAATTGCAGTTGCCATCCACTCTGCCCACAGGCCACGGCCTCACCATTTTGTCTGCATGTAGTTAAATTTTTTATAAAACTAAATATTATATATAATAATATTATTATATTAATATTTATTTTTTATTAAATTTGTTTATAAATTAAAAAAAAAAATTGTGGTTGATTGGCTTCAAACAACCAATAAAAATAAATCAAGGTTTAAAACAAAGAAAATCTTAGTAGTTGCTAGAATGGGAGATATCAATTCCATATTGTTGCTAGAATGGGAGATATCAATTCCATATTGTACCAATTAGACGAAAAAGTCAACAAGAGTATGCAGAACTCAAGGCGGACATCGACAAAAATAATAATGAACTAATAGGACTCGAGGCAGGAATAGAGCAAGGAATCAATGCAATGTAGGCATAGCAAAATAAGACACTGTAAGAATATCTCAACACTATTTTTTCCAGACTACCATCACACACTTCATCTCCCCCACCTAACCATAACCCACACCTAGACCCTTTCAATACACCTCCTCCAAATACGCCTAAATTTACAGACCAACATGACATGACGCCACCCCTTGAAGTTCCCTTTTTTAAGATTCCATCAATATCAATTCCCCAAGCACACAGATAGTAGATAAGGGTAAATCTAGAGTTACCCAAATTTGATGGTGAAGAGAAGCAATGCATCGCATGGATCAATAAAGCCGAGGAATACTTTTATATCCATAACATACCCTATGATAGTGAGACAGTTAAGTATGCCGCCATGCAATTAGATGGGAATGCGTACAATTGGTACATCTGGTGTAAGTTGACAACCTGATTCTTCTCCTTCAGTTGGAATAACTTTAAGAGCGTTCTTCTTAAAATGTTTCAAGGTGTAACCGAGAAAGTCTTCTTTGTAAAAATCACCAGGTTGCAGCAAAAAGGCAGTGTATATGAGTACACATGTGAATGACAAGCTTTAGCAAATCGAGTCCCAGAACTAACTGATGATCAACATATGCAAACATACATACATGGAATAAAACCACACATTCGAGAAGAGTTAGAATTACATAACAATTCTATAATGGAGAAGGCATGATGTAAGGCCAAGATCATCGAGAACAAGTTCAAACAATCCACTCAAAGTAGCTTCGAAAAAAGCTACTCCAAAAGGAATCCTCCCCAATCAACGAATACAAGAACTTCAAGGTATATGCCACCGCATCTAAGGAAAGGAGCAAAACAAACTTTAGAAGACTAGAGGATGAGGGAAGGAAAGTGCAAATATTGTGGAAAAAAATGGGATCCTAAGCATAGATTTTTTGCAAAGGAGCAACCCCCAAAAAATGTATGATTGAAAAGTTGAAGAAGAAAAAGTCTCAGAATGTGAAGAGCCAAGTGAGGACGATACAGGAACCTAGCATGACTGCCAATCAGAACTAGAAGATGATACACCACATATATCATTAGCTTCCATTACAGGGATATCCCAACCACAAACAGTGAAGCTAAAAGGACATTTCAAAAACAACAATGTTTCGATTCTCATAGATATCAGCAATACACATAACTTTATTAATGTTAATATTCCCAAAATATTCAACTTATTCATTTTTCCAATGCCGAAGATGAAGGTTATGGTAGCAGACGCCAAGAAGATTAAAAATTTGGGGAAATGCCCCAATGTTAAATTACAAATGCAAGAGTATAACCTAGAATCTAACTTCCTTGCAGTAGCTCTTGGATGAGTAGATGTTGTATTGGGAATCCAATGGTTGCAAAAATTGGGTACTTACTCCGCTAACCATCAAGATCACTTCATCCAGTTCAATTGGCTAGTGAAAAAGTACAATTTATACGGTTTCCAACCACCCTAAACTCAATTGGTTACATCACATCATATGGAAAGGTTAATTCGAAAAGGAGAACCTGATTACATAATTCAATGTCAAGAGATGGAGTTGCTAACTTATGAAGGAGATGACGACAAACCACCAGAGATACAAGAGCTAATCCAAAAACACCACAAGGTGTTCCAAGAGATTTCGATGGAGCTCCCACCAAATAGAAATACTGAGCACTTAATTGAGATAGAACCAAGGGAAAAACATGCCAATATCAAACCATACATATATCCTCATCACTGGAAAACAAAAATCGAGAGGTTGACCCAAGATTTTCTAAAGTGTGGAGTCATTTAAAAAAGTAGAATCCCTTATGCATCTCCAGTAGTGCTAGTTTGAAAGAAGGATGTATCTTTCAGGTTGTGCATAGATTACAGAGGACTCAACAAAGTAACAATTAAGAATAAATTCCCTATCCCATTCATCGATGAGATGATGGATGAACTTTGTGGAGCTAAGTACTTCTTGAAATTACACTTGATATTGGGATATTACCAAATTAGGGTTAGATTAGAAGACGTAGCCAAAAATTCTTTTTGTAGTCATGAGTGCCATTATGAGTTCAAAGTAATGCCCTTCGGGTTAAATAACGCTCCAGCCACCTTCCAAGCCGCAATGAACAAATTGTTCCAACCATATTTACGAAAGTTTGTATTAGTACTTTTTGATGATATCCTTATATATAGAAAAACATGGAGAAAGCATGTCCGACACTTAGATCAAGTACTAACCATCTTGGAAGAACATCAAGTTTTTGCAAATATGTCAAAATGCACTTTTATAAGAGAAGAAGTGAACTATCTTGGCCATATAATATCAAAAGAAGGAGTCAAATTCGATCCTAGTAAGATCAAGGAAATCAATGAGTGGCCCAAACCAGATAACATCTCGAAATTACGAGGGTTTCTAGGATTAACAGGGTACTATCGAAGATATGTGAAGAATTACACCCATAAAACGACCCCTCTAATAGAATTACTGAAGAAAAATTCATTTCGATGGAATGATGAGGCAGGAAAATGTTTTGAAGCATTAAAAAACATTATGACATCAACACTAGTATTAGCAGCCTCGTATTTCACAAAACCCTTTGTAGTTGAGTGCGATGCTTCAAGATTCGAGATAGGAACAGTCTTGATGCAAGAAGGTCATCCAATAGATTTTGAAAGCCGAAAGCTCAATAAGAGAGAGAGTTTGAAATCCACATATGATAAGGAAATTCTTGCCATTATACATGCTCTAAAAAAATGGAGACAATAACACCGAGGGAGTAAAATCTTGATAAGAACAGACCACAATAGTCTTCAATATCTCCTACAACAACAAACATTGTCAACTGAACAACATAAATGGATAGAAAAAATTGCTACATTTGACATGGAGATACTACATAAGCGGGGAAAGGACAATGTATTTGTTGATTCCCATTCCCAAAAGGATAAAGAAGTCAAGACTTATGCAATCTCAATCATAGGTCTAGATTGGTTGGACGAAATCCGAGGAGAATATTCCAAGGACCCATACACCTGTGCCTTAATCAATGATCCTAATCAAGGATCATGATTTGAATGGCGGAATGACATACTTTGGCATAAAGGAAGGATCTAACAAAGCCCCAAGTCTCGGTTTAAAACCAAGTTGTTGATAGAATCTCATGATTTCCCAACCGCAGGACATGTAGGTTTTTTCAAAAATTACTACAATGTCAGGCAATCCTTCTACTAGAATGGGATGTATAAATACATTCAAAAGTATGTAGCCGAGTGTGACACTTATCAAAGAAACAAAAGCGAAAAATGTCATGACTCCAGGGGTACTCCACCCGCTTCACATCCCAACATAGAAGTGGGAAGAAATATCCATGGACTTCATTGAAGGGTTACCTGTATATGAAAGCAAGGAAAAAATATTTGTAGTAGTGGACCGATTAACAAAATATGCACATTTTATGGGTGTTAAGAAAAATGAATCTGCTAAACAAATTGCTGAAGTATTTTGTAAAAATATTTACAAATTACATGGATTTCCAAAAGTCATCGTTAGTGATAGAGATGCCAAATTCACAAGCAATTTTTGGAAGGAATTCTGCAAACAAATTGGGGTTACTCTTAACATGAGCTCAACTTATCATCCTCAAACAGATGGGAAAATAGAAGTTGCTAACAAATGTGTGGAAGCCTACCTTCGTAGCTTCATCACTCACAACCTAAGTAGATGGTTACAGTGGTTACATCTTACAGAATGGTGGTATAACACCACCTATCATATATCAACCAAAATGACACCATTTCAAACATTATATAGTTATGCACCTCCTAGGTGGAAGGAATTCATTCTAGGTGATGCAAAAGTACCTGCAGTAAACAATCATCTTGAAGAAGATCAGAGAGTAATGCAAGTACTCAAGGATACTTTAACTATGACACAAAATTGTATGAAACAAAAATCATATCAACATAGAACAAAAAGAGATTTTGAAGTAGCAGATTGGGTATCTGTAAGACTTCATCCATACAAGCAATTGTCACTCAAGCAATAAGGAAAGAATAAATTATCCCCCAAGTTTTATGGGACATAGAAAATTATCCGAAAGATTAGCCCAATAGCTTATGCATTGAAGTTACCAGACACGAGTTGAATTCACAATGTTTTTCATGTTTCAAATCTCAAAACATATTTGGGTCAACATCAATTTGCTTAGACGAGGATTCCTACGTTGGATGAAGAAGGGAAACTTGTATTAGAACCATAAGTTATCATCAACATCAGAGAAAGAAGACTGTGTCCATGCATCATCAAAGAATGCCTTATTAAGTTGAAGATTTTTCCAAAAGAAGATGCGTCATAGGAAACCGAGAAGTTCATTCAACAACATCCATGCTTGCCCTGCTTTGAGGACAAAGTATCTTAAAAGAAGGCGCCAATGTTATATACACTAAATAATATAAAAAAAATAAGTAAACATATAAAAATATAAATAAGGAATAAATATAAAAATACTTTTATATAAATAACCAAAAACATCATTATTATTAAGGAACATGGTGAGTTTACGAACAATCACATTAAAATGTGTATATAAACCAAACAAAAAAAACTTATTGTAAATAATCAGATTATTTTTATCAAATATATTTATCAATTCGACTTTTCTTTTGTGGTCAAATGTTTCATAAGAACACTTGAAAAAATATCCTTCAAGCTTTAGTCTTGAGTCTACTAACATCTAGATGTCAAATGAGAGGGACCAATAGGGCTTCCCATTTCTCTTTTCAAAACTCAGTGCATATAATTATTATTTAAACATATTGAAAAGTATCCTTCTAAGTTCATTGTGGATCCTACTAGTATTTGGATCTCACATGAGAAGGACTTTGAGAGGGATTCCCCATTTATCTTTTCAAAATTCCATCTTATATTTATGTGAAAAGGTTAGACAAAAAAAAAGGACTATTCTAAATTCTAATTTCTTTGTGAACCTTACACGATTAAAAAATGTCATTTTGACAAAAATCATATTTACAATCTCTTCTCTTAAATTCTTGCATCGATAGGTTTGAGGAGTGGTATCCAAGGTGATCGCATTATGCATTTGATATGTCGACGTTTTGAATATTTATCAAGGTTCATCATTAAGACAATGAGCCGAGTTGAGGAGTAGTAGATCAAACTTTATTAATATATCTTTAACAACACATTTCAGGAGAAAACTAGGAAATTAATAATGTAGACTATATAATTAAGACCAAACCCAAACCCTAAAAATGTTAAGCTATATAATAAGGAAGTTTAGGTTGTGATTAAAAACAAAAATCCTAAATTGCTACAATGATTCTAACCCTAGAATAGAATAAAAATCTAAATTAAATCTATTAATATCAAATATTTTTCATTGTGAATTACTAAACCTAATTATTTTTTATAAACAATAAAATTAAATATAATATCTAATTCCAACCTAGAAATACTACAAATATTTAATATAATATCTAATTATAACCTATAAATACTACAAACTAATTTAAGAGGAGTCTTAAAGAATTCTTTAATAATTAAGGAGTTATTGGCCATAACCTATGAAATCTTTAATTTAAAAAAATAACCTATATTATTAATTATCACATCTCATTTAATCTACTATATATTAAAAGGAATAATTATAATAAAAATTAAAACTTTAAGATTAATCTACTACAACCTAATTTATTTATTTTACTGCTATCTAATCTTTTTATAATAAAATTCAACCTAAATTTCATTGAAGGACATTGCAATAATTCAAGAGAGACGCCATTTTGAACAATGTAAGTAAGGTCAATTATGGGAAAAAACATTTACATTTCAACAATTCATCTCTTTGAATTGCTATTCAAAGATAAACTTTTGTTTATTTTTTGGGGGGGTCTATTATAGTTTATAGTGAATTTCTAATATATACAAACTTATTGGAAATTGGAAATGAAAAGAAAATCATTTCCAAGTCTCTCCAACATTGACATCTTATCCTAGCTATTTTACGGAAGCACTTCAAATTTTCCAACAAATATCAAGTAGTTTAAACTTTCATTTTTTAATTTTTTTGTTCTATTATGGTTTATGGTTTTTGGATGCATACAAATTAGTTGGAAACTATAAATGAAAAGAAAATCATTACCACCCTAATGCTTTCAGGGAGCAAATTTTTTCATCAACAATAAATTCAACAACTATTTTTGGAATTGAAGCAGCTAATGTTGAATTGAATCTCATCCTCCCAAGATTCCCAATTCGAAGTGATCAAACAAACGAACCAATTTTAGGTGCGTTATGAATAGTCCGTCCATCTATGAAGTGAAGTGTTTAGTTGTTGACACTATTATTAATGTAATATCTATTTTTATTTTATTTGATAATATGTATTGGTAATATGTTTTCTGGTTAGTCTGAGTGGTTTTTAAAAATATTTTTTTGATTATCTCTCTCAACTTTATTACTCATTGAACAAGTTTAATATTGACATGTAAATAGTTAATTAATGAAGACAGTATAAATAATTAAATCAATTGAATGACGTCCACTATTTCTTGAATGTATACACATTCTTAAAGGTATACATATACTAGTAAAAGATACGACACTTGTTACACCGAAATCTCGTCATGTTGAGCCATGTGTCAACCCTTTGCCTAATCCCCAAATTCCTTTCTCCTAAACTGGATTGATATTGAGGATGTTTCTTCCTTTTTCCCTCTTTAGGAAGGATGACTCTCTTTCCCTTCATGCTAGAAGCTTCGATGGCGCTCTTTCCCTTCATTCTAGGTGTGCCAGTGGCGGCACTCTATCTCCCACTGCTAGGTGCGCTGGCGGTGCTCTTTCCCTTCATGGAAGGTGCACCGGTGGCATTTTGAGGGAAAAACACGGAGCTTTGAGACCTTTCTCGAAGGTATGTGAGGTGGATGTCTATCCCTATAATTTAGGTGAGGTGGCATTCGGTTCCTAACCTATTAGGAAGATCCCTTAGATCCCTCCTCCTAATCCTCAACCTACTCTATCCCTTTAGCCTTATAAATTAAACCCTCTCTCCATTGTGAAGGGAGGAAGGAATATGGTACTATTATGCTGGTGGAATTTCTAGGTGATCCCTGTCATCCTTTGGAGGCTTGGATTTGGCTTGGATTGTTGGATGGAAAGTTGCAGTGTTAAGGCTAGGTTGTGACATTCCTTCTTTATGTAATTCTATGTATCTCCTTGATTACATTAATACAAATCTCTTTCCATAAAAATTGTTGTATTGATGATGTTTAGAGCTTTCTTCCTTAACTATCAGCTTGGATCAATTCATGTTTGGATACACATGTACTGTTTGCTTGTTTCCACTTGTTCTACAGGGTTTTGTAGCTGAAGATATGAAGATTCTGGAGCTTGGATCAACAAAGAGAGAAGAGGATTTGTGTATTGTAGGTAAGTGATCTATCTGTTAAGTAGCATTTCCATTTGATCTAGGAAAGTAGATTTTATTGTGTACTTGATTTGTTCTAGATCTACTTGGACTAGAGAGATCTGGCTTGATTCCGATTGAGTAGATTTATCCGATAACAAAATTGGCGACTCCATTGGGGAATTACATATATTTGATTTCTTTTGTTTTTGATTTCATATTTCTTTATATATCCTTTTTCTAGCCTCTAGAGACCTTCCCTTCTTTGTATTTTGTCTTTGAACACTGTCTTGCATCCTCTTGATTCTCTTTGGATCACTATCAGACCTTCTTCCCTTCTCCCTTGGGAAATCAGGATTTTACCCTATGTTTCTCCACTGGTGCACCAGGGTTGTGTAGACAGAGCACCGCTGATATTATTTTTTAGTTTCATAAGTGTTGGCTCTTAGGCGGTCTTTTCCTTAAGATATAGTGCACCACCGATGCTATTGTGCAGCCTTGTAGGTGCTCCTACCCTTCATAGGCTCTCTTTTGCAGTGGAGAAAGTGTGCCTGCCCCTCTTAAGCGCTCTAGTGCAGTATAGGCAGGTGCGTCGCCCTTTGAAACTCAGTTTTTAGCTTGATTTTCCTTCTTTTTTGGGTTTTTGTTTGTTTGAGTGTGTTTTTTAGGTTGCATATGATAGTCATAGACCCCTAGACCCATCATTATCTATGTTTGCAGTTGTTTTTGTTGATTTTGGGATGCTTTACTAGTCAAGAGAATGACTTGGTTGTGGTAGGAAATCTCAATCCTGCACCTGTTAGCTCTTCCTTGCCATTCCTAATCACATTCTATATCTCTTCAGGTCTGTTTGGATAATTAGATCTGATATCCAAACCCTTCCTCCCCTCAGTCATTGATTTTTGGTTGCATTTTGATTGTTTTGGAGCAATTTTTGATTATTTTGGAGTATTTTGGGTGCTGGTCATATTCCTTTTGATTTATGAATGAATGGAGTGTTGTAGATGGTCTCTCTTTTTCTATTTGTAGATATGGGAAGAGAATTATCCTTTTCTTTATTGTTCAGATTCATGTTTGTTTGAAGAGGATACTCAATCAAAAGAGAAGCGAATTAAAAAAAAAACAAGCCAATTTTTTTTTCTCGGGCGCGTGACAAAAACCCTCAGGACGGGGGGGTGGACCCACCCCCTCAGACCCTCCTAGGAGCGTGTATGAATTCATAGGTCTTTTCAAGAATTGTGATTGATGTTGATCTGTTAAAATTCATAGTTGGCTTTGATTAGAACTTGGTTTTCTTATATCTCTGATTTCTGTCTTCCTTAACAAAAAATCTCTTTCCTTACCTTAGGTAGTTTTCATCGAAAGAGAAATGTGCATTGTCATGTAGCTAGGATTTGCATTTTTTTTACATTTCCTGTCTACAACTCATGCATCCACTTAACCGCTCAAGATAAAATTAATGCTATTTTAGGTTTAAAATCATTTAGTAACTGTGTGTAAGTTAGTGACGTGTTTCGACGTCGTTAAGCATGGCAGCTGTCGTTTATTGCCTGCACTACAAACTGGGGTCTGCGTAGTTCCTCCATGTACTATCAGTATATTGAATGGCCTTTCATGCACCCTTGAGGTATATCGAAAGGTACTTCACGTACTCGATTGTATATTGGAGGGCCCCTTTCGAACGGTTGTGCATTAGACAACACCACTACGTATTTGAGCTCCCTCGTACCTAATGTATATTGGGAGACCCTCTTAGGATTCCTGTGACCAACTGAGTTAACATTTTGGCCATCTTGGCATTACAGAGTTATGAAGCCTTGATAAGCATGTGAGAGTCCTGACTTTTGATCCTATCCTATTCACACAGTTTGCTTGTGGCTTTTAGACTTGAGTAGTGTTTGATCTTGTGTGGTACTTCAGAGATTCTTAGAGAGTTCGTATATGGGAGATTTTCTCGAGACCACCAGTCAAGAGAACCCTTTTTAGGGTATGTCTTTTGTATCTCCCCCTTGTGGAGCTGTTGGTCCTCCTTTCATGGCCACTTTGAACCTTCCCGGATTGACTATAGGATTACCTGTCTAGTTATTCTCTAATCCTATCATACAAAATGTATCCTTTGTGTTGGATCCTGGTCCTTTACCATATGAGCATCAAACTCATGTTAACCCTTCTCTTTTTTCCTTGAATGTTGAATCGACTTCCCTTTATTCCTCTTCACCTATTGAAAACTCTAATGTTAGTAAACATGCGGGTAAGAAGAAGACCAAAAGGAAGGCTAAGAAGAAGAAATCTAAGCAGAAGGTCATAGCTCCAACCTCTGACTGTCATGTTGGAAGCCCAACCACCACTGATCATCGTGCTGGGAGTATTGATGTACTTATTTTCAGCTTGCGTAAAGCTAAGTTCCCTTGTAGACTTTGCAAGGGTGATCACCTTCTCAAGGACCGTCCTGGTCTTTCCCTTGTGTCAGAAGTGTGGTTTAAACATCCTGTGTCGTCAGTCTCTAATCATCATGTTGATGATGCCTCGTCAACCAGTGACTCTTTGGTTAAGAGTCGAAAAGGAAAGGTTAGGTTTCCTTGCTTGCTATGTAAGGATATGCACCGCACTTACCTTTGTCCTCATATGGATGAAGCTTCAAAGTTTTTGGAAGAAATTATTGTTCCTCAGTAACATCTTCCAACTGGTTATCGTAATTTGTCCCTTGACATCCCACTGGTTGATCAAGTGGTCGATACAAGTCCATCCTTGGTCGATCCCACTTTTCCATTGAAGAGTGAAGTTGAAGTGGTCTATCCAAGTCCATCCTTGGTTGATCCCAATATTCCTTTGGAGAGTGACATTAAAGTGGTAGAGTCGATGTCATCTCCACCTGATCCCACTCTTTCATCAAAGAGTGTTGAGACTGAAGTAGTTCCTTCGACACATTCTTCGTCTTGTCCCTCTTTTTTAATCGAGAGTGAAAACCATCTAGCTGAAGTTTTCGTAGTTAGTTCTTATTGTTCTCTGCAAGAGGAAATTTTGTCTCTTTCAACAGAACCCTCTTCATGTAGTGAGGTTATTTCCTTTGATTGGAGTAACCTAATAGAATCTCATCTTCATTCAAGTGTTCCTTTCCAAATATCTGTGAGAGTTACTGCTAAGAGTATACTCCGCACTATTGTCGACGAAGGGGATTCTGTTAGTATTCTATCCTCTACTGCTTGGCAAGCCATAGGTTCTCTTCTACTTGTGCAAGCTACTGATCAGATACTGGCCTTTAATCGAAGACCTACTGCGCCTTTAGGGATCCTTCCTCATTTTCCTATTACATTGGAAGGTAAAACTATTTGTATCGATGTTATAGTAGTCCAAGGTCCCTTAGATTTTAATCTACTCCTTGGGCGTGATTATGTTTATTCCATGAAAGCTGTAGTGTCCACACTCTTTCGAGTGATGTATTTTCCCCATGATGGGAATATTGTCACACCATTGATCAAATTTCCTTGGTTAAACCCGGTCATTGTATGACTCCTAGCCATCAAACTTCCCTAAATGTTCTGAATGTTCTGGTGGTTCCTTCCCCTTCTAGTTAGCTTCTTCCCATCATAGGTAAAATGGGGGGCATGGCTCCAGCCTATGGACATCATACTGGAGTTAAGTCGTGAGATTATTATGTAAGGGGGAAATCGACCAACCTATGGACATCATGTTGGCTTAGAGATACTGTGAGCATAATTATTTTTCTGTGTCAAGCTCGTTAAAAAATGAAACAGATTTCTGTGAGCATAGTTCCATTTCTGTGTCAAGCTCATTAAAAATGAAATAGGTTAGTGAGCATAGTTCCATTTATGTGTCAAGCTCATTAAAAAATGAATCAGATGTTTGTGAGCATAGTTCCCATTATATGTGAAGCTCGTTAAAAAATGAAATAGACGTTGTGAGCATAGTTCCTATTCTATGTCAAGCTCGTTAAAATATGAAATAGATGCTTGTGAGCATAGTTCCCTTTCTGTGTCAAGCTCGTTAAAAAATGAAACATATGTCCTCAAGCATAGTTACTCTCTGTTTCAAGCTTGCGTAAAAATGAAACAGGTTCTCTCAAGCATATTTATTTTCTGTTTCAAGCTTTTGTAAAAATGAAACATGTCCCCACAAGCATAGTTAGTTTCTATTTCAATCTTGTATAAAAATGAAACAGGTCTCTTTGAGCAGTGTTTATTTTTGGTTTCAAGCTCGATAAAAAATAAAACCGACCTTGAGCACAGTTCCTTCTTCGTGTCAAGCTCGTTAAAAAATGAAACGAATTCTTCCATTGTGTCAAGACTCAACTTTTGAACCTTCTGTTAATTTGCTTATAAAGCAGACAAATTAAAGCTTGGGGGGAATGTACCCTACCTCTTTATTTTGGATTTAGCTACATGACAGTTATATTAGGGGAAAGTACCAACCACTGGACATCATGTTGGGAAATCACTCGTCAATGGGATCCATTTTGAGCATACTTTCTTTTAGTTTCGATCTCGTTAAACCATGAAATGACCCTTTGAGCATAGTTCGTTCTTGTTTCAATCTCGTTAAAAAATGAAGCAGATACCCTGAGCATTATTTCATCAGATTTTCGAGCTCGTTAAAAACATTAAGATGGTGTCGAGCTTACTTTTCATTTTTCATGCTTTGGTTAAAACATGAAAAGTGGTTTGAGCTTAGTTTATTACTTTTTCATGCTTTGGATTCAAACATGAAAAAGGTTAATAGAGTCATCTTGAAGCTCTTTTTGGACTCTTAAAATGTGAAAATATTGCCGAGTGAACTTGTTGTTACAGCTGATTTTACCACACATGGTTGATCACACTTTTATGGCCTTCCTTGTCTCTCTGCAGACTCTTTGGACCCCATGGACTATTTTTGTACCTTTAATGTTTCCAAGATCATCCCTAGAAACACTCATTATTTGTTATACATGACTTTTAATCCCTTTCTTGCATATATACGCGGATATTACCCTTAAACCCGTGTACATCGGGATGTGTGCAAAAGGCCAAATATTTTTGGACTTTTCCTTGATGTGGATCCGAATAACTTGTCTCTTGGCATTCCATATGCCTTGAGATCGCTCGGATTTGACCTTCCATTACCCCATTGAAGCACTATATAAGGAACCTTTTAGATACATTGAAGAAGAGGAATTGAAGAGCAATAAAACTATAGTCCATTGTTGCCGTAGCTTGCTTATACTTGAGTTTGCATCCCTTTGTCCCTTGGAGCACTTTGTGTTCTTCCCAAGATTTTGTTTTCCTGTGAGCTTGCTATCAAGAGATGGAGGATTGAGGTGGTGGAGGCCCAGGTGGAGGAATCAGTTTCTCTGGTTCGCAAACGTGCCGATAGAGGTTGTCACTTATGTAATCTCTAATTTACTTAATAGAAATATCTTTTCCTATCCAATGATGTGCATTTAAATGAATATTGAATCCATGGATGTGTTTAATTGCTTATGTATAATTGATTATATATGCTAGAGTAGGCCTAACACTATATTATATAACATGCTTGCCTTGTTTACTGTTGTTGAGATTAAATTGCTAACACAAGTGGGATTGGAAAAAACTCAACGGGGATCTACTACAACCGTCCAGAATAAGGTATGTTTCGAGATCCTTTAGTGTTAGATGTTGTATTTCTCTTGCATATTGGGAAGGGATTGATTTCTGTGGTTTCTCTATTTGTTTTGGTACACCCCAAGCCATAGGAAGTTTTCTCTATAACAAAATTGGTGACCATACTGGGGAGGTTCCTAGTTGTTTTTATTTGGGGGTTTTCGGCATTCAATGTGCTTTTATTGCTCTAATTTTTTTGTTTCTGTGTCGGGTCTGAGGGCATGGTTACCCAGTAGTATCCTGGGGAAGTAAATTTTGTCTCAGTTTGTCCATTTACCTTACTTTTTCTATATTTTTCTTCCTATACGAGGGTTTTGCTTTCACAGTCGCGTATACACGCGGGTTTTCCTAGAAAAATCGTGTATGTACGCAGGTTTACTGAGAACAATTGCGTATGCCTTGATTTTTTGCTTTTTTGGGAAGATTAAGTGTTGTTGGGTGATTTTGGGTGATTGCTGAGTCTTCTTTGATGCTTCTGGAGTCTGTATCTCCCCTCTGTTTCTGACCAGAGACTCTTTTGATTTGATTTTTGAAAAATGTTCTTGTCATTTCATTTTTTTTTTTTTTTGGGATTACTGCATTAGGTCTCTTTTACCTTGGTGATTTGCTTGGCTAATGTTTGTGAGTGCTTGCAGAGTCTGAGGGTTGTAGAGTCATACTTTTTCTTTTTATCTCATTTAATTCAAAAATACAAAACCATTTTGCTTTTTTTGCATTGTTATGCATTGTTTGCATTGTTTGCATTTAGCATGGTACTTGCATTAGGTTTGCTTGGTGAATATTAGTCAGATTTTCATATAGGAATGATTGCATATACATTTGAAGGAAAATTTTCACTTCACGTAGTAGCTTACCCTGTTTTTCATTTGACACAATGCATTTGCATTGATTGTTAGGTGTGCATTTTACTTCTTGTTGTGTCATAACATCATTAGTTGCACGACCATTTACCCTTTGAGTAATAAATCCAATTAAAATCAACGCATAATAAAATGAATTACACTCTCTTTTTTTTAGCGTGCACCAACAAGACTAGGTTTTAGGGTCTTGGAATAGTTCATTGTGAGTCAATTCTCTAATACCATTAAACAAAACAATTAGGTGTCTGTCTAGGTAAGAGTGTGAAATCCTTTATATAATTAGTGTTTCTCAGGATCCTCCTCTTACAAGGGATTTAAGCACGAGGCAACGTGAGTGGTTATGATTGGGATGACCCCTGGTTGTAACTGAGTAGCACCGGAGATATTTCTAGGATTGTATTTGTATATGGGGGCTCTTTCGAGAGTTTCGGGCTTTGCTACCCTACCCATACGGTCAATCCTGCCTGCGACTGTCTGCCTGAGCATTTATTATATCGAGGTGACCTTAGTTGTCTTACCTAGGTTATCGAGGGTGTATTTGCAGAGGTTATTCTGTAGGTGTCCTAGCTAGGTAGGGGTCGGACAGTACAGTCGCTATATGCGTTGAAGCTGAGGGACACTATAATTGGTTACAAACCTCCGCTTGTTGTGTATGGGAGTCTCAAGCCTCTCCTAGGTGAGACAGACCTGCTTCATTCAAGAGATCACATATCCTACCATTGTTTTCTTGCGATTTGGCTTTACATTTTATAGCTATATGCTCTGTGCACGCTAGTTTTCCTAGGGTTTGCATAATTAGACCAAGTCTTTTTATTTTTTGAGTCATTGTGGATTCAAGCACAGCACCCCGTCATTCTCATCATTTAGCAGGACTTCTGCCTTCCACGTCTCCTCCTCCTTTGGGAGAGAGAACCATACAGTCCAGGTGGACTACTTCTCACTTTGATTCACACACCATGGGAGATCATGAGGATGATATTCTAGATATGTCTTCTCCACCTCACAAGGTTGGGGAGGAATATCCTATTAGCACATATGATGCTTCACATGAACAACCTTCATGATCTGATTATGATCCCTCATTCACAGGTCGCCGGTATTGGTTTCCGGGCGATGAGACTCACCATGAACCCGTAAGCAATAGTCATGTTAGATATCCTTGCACCTAATTCGGCACATCGTGTTGGGTCAGAATCTGGTCCTAGGACTATTCCTGGGGGCACTCCCATCCCTTTCCATGCGGAGAGATTTGGTGATTCGGGAGGATCTAAAAAGGCCAATTTTCAAAATCATCATATTGCAACAAAAATAATACCATGTCGAAGATCTTGTCAAGCCAATTCCAACGGTGCAAACGACGTGTCAAACAGACTCCAGATGCAAAAGATATTGCGTTTTGAAGTTTGGCCCCAGTAGAGAAAATTTTGGCTGAAGTGCCACGTGGCACTCCCTCAAGATGCCACGTGGTAGTCAAAAAGTGCATTCTAATGACATGGCATGATAATGTGTCATGATTATGTTGCATGATGATGTGGCATGCTGACATGGCATGATGATGTGGCATGATGACATGGCATGCTAAATGGCATGATGACATGGCATGATGATGTGGCATGGTGACATGGCATGATGACTAGAATGCATGAATTTGTGCTTGAAATTAGTTTTAGGACATTCATGCATTTACTCATGAGAAATTGTAAAATGATTAATATTTGAAGTGAGTGGAAAAATTACTCACATATTACTCTTTTATTTTATTCCTTGAGTTGTTATGAAGTTAATGCATGGTTGTAACAAAAAACAAACATGCCATATTTGTAAAGAAGTTGTAACAAGTTGGTTTATGGTTGAAAAACCAACATGCTATTTAAAAAAGGGATTTTGTTATGTAATGGATTATTGTTGGATTTTGTAAATGTCATTATGGGGAAGTAACTAAATGTGAAAACCCATGGGCATGTGGGCATGAACCATATTTTTTGTTTATGTTCTTAAAAGCCAAACCAATTTGTAACTAATCCCAATTTGGAGAATCACATGTATCATGCCACCAAGAGTAGTTTCTCCTATTTAAGCACTTGTCATGTGCATTTGAAGAGAGCTCAAGTTTGGAGAGATGTAGCCCATAGAGGAAGCAAGCATCTGAGAGGCCCCATTGGGGGTATCCATTGGAGAAGCTCATGGAGAGGCTCCAACCTTGTAGTTCCAGCTCAGAGAGCAAGCATGGCTCCATCATGTCCGAAGGTGATCCAGCGTAGGAGACGAAGAAGCAGAGTCAGTTCGAAGAGGCAACATTTCAATTTGCATTTGAAGGCAAGTAGCGACCATCTACACTCTCATCCCGAAGGACAAAGGTGAAGGGATTGGTTGGTAAGAGTGTGAATTTGGTTTTATTGATGCACTTGTCATGCAAACATATTGTCATCTATTGAGACTATCCTGCAGAATATCGTGTGGCATAGCTCGAGGTTCGTGGCTCGTAGAGTCAGTTGAAAGAGTGCGATTTGCAACATTATGCAAGTCTTTGATCCGCTAGAGGTTCGTGGCTCGTAGAGTCAGTTGAAAGAGTGTGATTGGATACATTGGGAAAATATATTCATGTCCAAGTTTGGCAACTTCTTGAGACAAAGGAGGCAGGCATTTGCTTGCTTGATTTCTGCAGTCTTCGATTGAGTCCTATAGCTTGTGCACTTATGTGACCCATCAGAGGCAGTTATGGTGCGACGGTAGAGATGAACAGATGATGAATACTCTGTAGGTGAATCCGTTGTGATGTATCTTATGTATTTGTGCATATTTGCAATGGATTGGTCACTCTATTTTGGAGTAGGCCCAGAGACGTAGCCAGGAGATCTGGTGAACTCCGTAATCAAATCGTGTCCCTAATGTGCTTGAATGATTTTTCATTTTCATGTGGATGATTCTATGTTACACACTTATATTATGCTCATGTTCACTTGCACTAACATCAGAAAAATGATCCTATTAGTCCTGATTGTTTCGAGTGGGTTCGATGACTTTCTGGGCTCGCCCCTGGGATCAGATCATTTGGGGGCACTAGTCACATTACAACCTCCATCCTTGTGGTGGAGACAACTTCATATGTTCATCCTAGACCTAGTGTTAGTAATCCTATGCGGATACCATAACTGAGACGAGTGAACATTGGGAACACCACTTACATTCCTTCACATGTCCCTTTGTCTTCGAACCCTGTTCCTTCGAATGTGTTTTTAAAGACTCATCCTCCCCCTAGTTCACGTGGCCCTTTAGGATGAAATGTTGCTACTAGCCATGTTCATTCTGGGACTGCTTGCACGGTAGTATCTCAGAGTTAAATACCTCCTGTTGTGTTAGTAGGTCATGTACCTATTTATGGATCGTCTCATGTTCCACCTTCTGGAGCTTCCCATACCCTTAACTATGGACATTCTCATGGTACATCCCATGGAACACCTTATGGAGCTTCTCATGGACATTCATATGGACCACACTATGGAAAAAACTATCAACTATATGGGTACATATATCAACAACCTGCTTACTCTTCCAATTATGGCTTCGTAGCACCTCATAATCAAGGCACCCCACATCATAATGCTTCCATGCAACCATACATGGGTCAAATCGGAGGAGGTTATTATGGCCAAGGCCATGGTATTTATAGCAATCAACCTTATAGGAATCAAAACTACCAGGGAGCGTGGAATCGACTGGCTCAACCTAGGCTCCCTTTCCTTGCAACTTTGAACTTACCTAACTTGTCGAGATTGATGAACGATCCTGTGTCTCATAACCCGACATGGCTGGCTATCCCTAACAAGATTCCTTCGGACATTCCCAAGTTCGAAGGTAAGGCTGGTGAAGATCCTGGTGAGCATGTCAGCACCTTCCACCTTTGGTGCTCTTCCAATTCCTTACATGACGATTCCATTCATTTGAGGCTATTTCAATGCACCCTAATGGGTCCTCCAGCGAAATGGTATATAGAGTTACCGGAGGGGGGGGGGGCTTATGTTACGTTTGATGATCTTGCGTTGACTTTCCTTAATCATTTCCAGCTACCCGTATGTTACGACATCGGTACCAAACTCTTGTCGACCTTTCGGCAAGATAAAGCCACACACATTTTGGATCATATTCAAGAGTGGCGTAGGAGAAAATGGTTAATCAAAGCTTTTATATCACCAGAGTTTCTTCTTGAGTGGTTCCTCAAATATTTATTACCTTACATAGCGAAGGATGTTTCGACATCTGGAGTTCAAAATGAGGAGTAGGATATTTTTAGGGCACAAGAGTTGGATTTGATTTATGCTCAATCTGGAATTTTGTATGAGATTATACCTAATGCTCCTATGTCCAATTTCGACCCCAAGGTCAAGCCTGGGCCACATGCTGATGGTATTGTGGGATGTACAAGTACCAAAATTACAGACTCGGTTGTGAAATAAGTGAGCCAATTGTTAATTAACCAGTCTGTGTCGGGACAAGATACGGCTTCGTCTCAACCTACCCAATCGGTGAATGTAATTTCTGTGCAAACGTCGAACCCGAAAGGCAACCAACAGCGTAGAAGGAATAAGAAAAAAAGAAAAAATAATCATAAGGGTGGGAACAAGAACGGAAATGATAATAATAATGACAAGAACACTACTGCTAATAATAATGACAAGAACACAGTATAAATGTAAGGTGAAGTTTCCTTGCAAGTTGTGTAAGGAAGACCATCTCACTCATTTGTGCCCTCATATGGAAGATGCCTCGAGGTTCATAGCATAGGGACCAACTGTGTTAACTAATCCTTTACCAAACAATCAAAATATGAACTTGAGGACCATTGATCCTGGTTGTGCATCGGGTGGAAAGACCATTGATCTGGAGGCTGCTAGTGGTCATGGATGCATAAACATGATGAGTGCTACTAAGGTTGTGACTTGTATGAAAGACTATGGTTCGTCATAACCAGACCTTGGGAAAGAACCTTCACCACCCGAGCACCCTTTGCGAATCAAAAATACTATGGATAAACCTAAAGCTCCACCTCACATTCCTAAGGGAGTCTTAAAGTGTTCGAGGCACAATCCTAATGCCCGAGTCGCCCATAACTATTCATTTGTTGAGGATTTGGGTTAGAATATGATCAAATTTGAAACCACGGGAGTACAACCTCTCTTGCCTTACTACGTGTCTCTTTTGATTCATGTAGAGTGTCTAACAACGCCGTCAAGCGTACTGTCATTGATGAAGGCGATGCTACTTCCGTGATGTCTTTGTCTTGTTGGAAAGGATTGGGCTCTCCTGAGTTGTCTCAATCCGCTACTATGTTGATAGCTTTCGATGGTAGATCATTTCGGCTACACAGAATTCTTCCTTCCTTAAAGGTCCAATTGGGAGGGAATACCGTTGCGATCGAGGTTGAGGTGGTTGATACACCCCTTGACTACAATATTTTTCTGGGTCGGAATTGGATGTATAGTATGCAAGTCATAGCTTCTTCCCTCTGTCAAGTGATATGCTTTCCGTTTAATGGGAAGATTGTTACGATTGATCAAACGTCATTTCAAAATCCGAGTGTCAATGCATCATCAAGAGCTTCTATCCCGATTATCGATCATGCTCAACCGGTAACTGGGAGTGTGGGCGTAGGTATGTATCCTTCTCTTATGGGAACCTTTAATTTCCCTGCCCCTATTTTTATGATTGGGTCTAGTTTTGGTGGGGCTTCATCCTCATTGAATTCGGTGTCTTTTCGCACTACCCACATGGAAGATCCTTGGATTATTCCTTCACCGAGTACTTCGAGTGTTCCCACTGATACTGACGTGCCGTTGCTTGAAACGATGGTGGCTTATCAAGTGAATCTTGATAAGGTTGCAGAGCCTAGTCCTTCCTCTTCACAGATAGAGGAGGAGGACCCATATGTGCTGCCAGCATGGGCAGTAGAGTCATCTCATTCACATGATTGCATCGATGATGTTTTTCCATCGGATGAAACTATTCTTGAGGCCATGTCAAGAGTTGAGAAACCTTGGGAGGAATTGCATCATCGATCATGTTTTCTTCCTAAGCTTGATCATATGGAGTGTGATGACTTTAGGGATATTCTTAGTGAGAAGATTGGTAGCGCCGTGGTTCCATTAAGCTCTCCTGGTCCGATGGCTGATGGAAACAAGGCTAATGTATCACCAACTATTCCTATCAATATTTCTTGTGATCTTGGTAAGGTTGAGAATGTCTACGTTGGTGCGGATTGTTCCCCCGATGAGATCAAGGAGTATACTGAGTTGTTTAAAGAGTTTTGTGGCATATTTTCTTGGTCATAGGATGAGATGCTAGGTATCGACCCTCGTATTGTCGAACATGAGATCAAAACCTATCCGGATGCAAAGCTGGTTCGGTAACATTTGCGTGCAGTGAATCCTAGAAAAGCACTTGCCATTAAGGCTGAGATAGAGAAACTATTGAAATCTAGTTTTATCTATCCCATTCCCTTGACAGAGAGAGTTTCAAATCCCGTTTTGGTGGATAAGAAACAGGGAGTGATCTGTATATGCACTGATTTCCATGACCTAAATCGCGCATGTCCTAAGGATAATTTCCCCACACCATTTTATCATTAGATTTTGGATGAGTGTGCAGGGAGTGAGGTATTTTCCTTTATGGATGGTTTTTCTGGATATAATCAGATTCAGATTAAGCCTGAGGATCAACATAAGACCGCATTTATTTGTCCTTAGGGTACTTTTGCATATCGGAAGATGCCTTTCAGCCTTAAAAATGTCGGAGCCACGTTTCAGTAGGCCATGACCTTAATTTTTCATGATCTGAAAACAATTATCAAAGTATATTTGGATGATCTCACTGCTCACTCTCGTTTGAGGGTGTGTCATCCCTATCATTTGAGATTAGTATTCGAAAGATGCTGTCATTACCAGGTTCGTTTAAATCCTCATAAGTGCATCTTTTGCATGACTTTTGGTCACTTACTAGGATTCATCGTATCCAAGGAGGGTATAAGAGTCGATCCCTTAAAGGTTGAGGCAATACTCCAATTGTCTCCCCTGCGTAATATTAGACATCTTTAGTGTTTGCAAGGCATGGCGAACTTCTTGGGGAGATTCGTGGTTAGTTTTGCCAATTTGACTAAAGGCTTTATGTGTCTTTTGAAGAAGGACACTCCTTTTTACTAGGATGAGTGAGCCTAGGAGTCCTTTGATGCTCTTAAGCGAGCCTTAGCAACGGAGCCCGTGCTTATTCCACCCAACTATATCCGTGGTTTTTTTATTTATGTGGCCGCATCCATGGAGACGATTGGTATGGTTTTGGTTCAGGAGGATGGGGAGCTCCATGAGCATGTCATTTATTATTTGAGTCGAAACCTTATAGATGTAGAACTTCGATATTCCCATGTGGAGAAGCTATCCTTGGCTACCATTCATGTGGTTCAACGTTTGAGACACTAAATTCTCCTTCGCCAAACCTTGGTCGTAGCTCATATCAATCCGTTTCAGTTCATCCTCACTAGAAGGATGATTGGGGGAAAATACAATAAATGGATTGTAATTTTGCAAGAGTTTGATCTCGAGTTCGTTTTGACGAAATCGAATAAATAATTGATCTTTGTGGAGCTTATATCCAATTTTCCATGTTTGGAGGAGGAGGAAGTTTATGAGGATACGTTTGTCAATGAGCATATTTTCCTTATCTCAACTTTGGACCCATGGTACAGGGATATCATTGTATATTTGCGAACATTGAAGGTCCCTACTCACCTTTCATAGGATGAGCGACGACGATTATGTCATGTAGCTAAGAACTACCTTATATTCGATAACACTTTGTACCGTCGTGGGGTAGATTCCATTTTGCGTCATTGTTTAAACCATGATGAGGTTGAGGTTGTGGTGAATGATTGCCACGGAGGGGCATATGGTGGTCATTTATCTAGGAGTTCTATAGCCCAAAAAAACTTGAGAGTAGGATATTTTTTTCCTTCCATCTTCAAATATTGCGTTAATGTGGTCAAGAAGTGCCACCCTTACCAGGTGTTTGCACGCAATATGCGCTCGCATCTATCCCCGTTACATCCTATTGTCACCGCTAGTCCCTTCACCAAGTGGGGGCTTGAATTTATGGATTGCAACCCAGCTTTGGCTGGGGGGCATCATCACATTATTGTGGCTATTGAGTACTTCACAAAATGGGCAGAGGCTATGCCCACAATTAAATCCAATGGTGAGATAGCCACGCATTTCATTTTCAACTAGATTATCATCCGGTTTGGCATTCCGAAAGAGCTTGTCACTGACCATGGTAGGCACTTTCAGAATAAAATGATGGAAGAGTTGGCTTCCAAGTTAGGGTATAAGCAAGAGCATTCATCTTCTTATTACCCTCAGGTGAATGGACACGTTGAAGTAGTGAATAAATCACTTAAGTCTATTCTCCAACGAACCATCACACAAAGCAAGACCAATTGGCATATTATGTTGTATCCTGCTTTGTGGGCCTATAGAACCGCGGTTAAGACTGCCACCGGTTTCTCTCCATATCAGCTTGTACATGGGGTGGAGTCAATTTTATCAGTTGAATGCGAAATCCCTTCTCTGAAGCTAGCTGTAGAGCTTTTACTTGACACTTCCACATTGGAAGAATGTCTAGTCCACTTAGAGCAGCTTGATGAGTAGCGTTGAGATGCCTTAGTGGCTCTAGAGGTTAACAAGCATCGCGTCAAGGTCTAGTATGATAAGTCTATCCATCCAAGGAGGTTTAATGAAGGTGACTTGGTCCTTTTGTGGGATCAAGCTAAGGAACCCTTGGGGGCAGGGAAATTTAATCCCATGTGGCATGGTCCTTATGTGGTTAAATGAGTCTTAGAGAAAGGCGCTTATGAGCTGGTTGATTATGAAGCGACAACCTTGGAGGATCCTAGAAATGGGCTCTATCTCAAAAAATACTATGCATGATCTTCAGCCAGGGCTGATTGTTGTATATTATTGTACAGTTTTGCATTGCATAGTTAGGTTTTCTTATGGTGATCAGGTTTGTTGATTAGCTTTCATTTCTTATGGAAGATGTCGATGGAGTATTCCATTTACATAGGATTCGCTGATGGTGCTAGCTGCCACACTCAAAACTCAGCTTTGACTGCTTGGGTGATTTATACTCCTACGGGTCAAGTATTGTGTTCAGGAGGCATATGTTTACGGCCTTCTTCGAACAATGTTGCTGAATATAGTGCCATCATTGAGTTATTGCATGATGCCATTTCACATGGTGTTCATTCTCTTGAGGTACGTCTTGATTCGCAGTTAGTGGTTTCACAGCTTAATGGATTGTATCGTATTAGGGATACAAAATTATTACGAAGATTCTTACGTGTGATATTGCTAGAATGACAATTTGAGAATATAACATACATTCATGTTCCAAGAGTTTTTAATCAAGTTGCTGACTCATATGCTAACTATGTGTTAGATTGGCATTTGTTTCATAGACCATAAGCATATCACAAACATACATTTTACACACATGTAAATATAAATAAAATCGATCATCATACAAGTTTTTTCATTAATATCCAAAAAGTGACATCATCATACATAAGTGTCATATTCAAAATTGGGGCTTCCGAGCCACCAACATATAATACATGGTCATACAAAAATGAATACACTAAGGTCTCTAATCCTGAGGAGGAGGGGGGTTTTGATCATGATATAGCACTACGGCTCTAGCTAGATGTCGAAAGAGTCGAACCCATGCTCATGGTACACCAACCACTTGATGTTGCATGGCCTCAGGCAAGTCCTCGACTTGCGCCATGGGTACCCTGTGTGTCAAGAAAATGAAGTTCGTGTGGATGCTTTGGAGTGTCCGCTTCGCATCCGCACCCATGATATCATCTCCTCTTCCCCTCCATCGATGACGAGGGAAGCCTTCTGGCCACTGTGGTCCTACATCTGCATATACATGACAGATTTTCACTATGTGTCGTCACACCAAAAATATGTATTTTGAGTCAATATATCAAAAAACACAAAAAATTTAATAATTCAAAACTTAAAAAATGGGTTTGGGATTCTTTATCTATGTCGCCATAAGCTACTCTTGGTGGTAGCGGCATATCCGGATCTCCGTGGAAGTCTATCCCTGCATAGGATTAGTCATCTATGGCGACGATCTGTCTCCGCCACCATGGAAAGAAGTCTACTGCATAGGGGTTAGCCACCCTACCTTCGCCCAGTCTACGCATGACATATGCCTAGCGTCGCTGGGCTGGGTCCCGAACTCCATGTGGAGAAATGTCCACCCTAGGGCTTAGCCCTGGTATCCCCTCAAAGAAGAATGTGCTCAGTATGCTTCCAAACCCAAAGTTTTGCACCATGCCCATCTTGCAGTCATTGAGCTATTGTTTCATATTGCTCAACAACATCGTACTTTAAGTCATACACTATAGGTCACATACACTCTACCGCATAGAACATCATTGGCCGTGAGGCTTGGTGGAGTGAAGCAAACCCTGTAATCCTACCTAATGCCAAACGGCATGGCCTTCATCCCCAGAATCTGGATAGAGTTTGTTGGGATTTGACTCCGAACCTTTTTCATCCCCGAAAAGTAGTACACAACTATGTACTCATCAATAGTCAGCTTGCCTCCTAGCCCACGAAATCGTAGGTTCACCATCTCTCCCCGCCGGGACAAACCAGTGATAAAGTATATGTCCTCAACCTCAATGCTGAGTGACATCCCGTCAATTTGAAATGTCTCAGATTCTGGATCCCAGTAGTCCACTAGCAGCTGGAGTAGTCTTGGTTTGGCCCTCAAGTTGTCAAGACACCAAAACTTGTATAAACCACATGCCTGTAATGCTTGTTGGGACATAAGATCACCTTGCACAGCCTCCTCCGCATCACCATGCTCTCTTTCCCTCCACTCTAACACCATCCTGCACAAAAAACCAAAGTTTTGATCAATTTTTGCCTTTGAAAACCTTGTTTGCGGCCCTATACGCGATTGTTCTCAAAATAGCCGCGTATGTATGCAGGTTTTGGTACTTTTTCCGTGGATGACGAGCCTTATATGTGGAAAAAAGCCCAATTTCTGCATGGGCCGAAATGCACAAGTATGGATGGATTAAAAAATAAAATGGACCATGAAAATTCAAAAAATTTGCATGAAAATGGAAGAGGAGGGCATGAAAATCTACCTGGATCAAACGCGGAGAGATTCCGCTGGACGATGCTCCCAAAATTCACTTCTAAAGTTTTGAGCTCAAATACACTATGTTAGGTAAAAATTTCAAATGATATGAAAAATTTTAAATTTTTTACTATTTATAGAAAATTTTTGAAATTTTTACCCACTTTCTATAGTTTTTGACCATTTTTTGGACAGTTTGAACTAATTTGATGATGTAGGAGTCCATTTTGAGTGCGTTTTGATCCGTTTGTGCCTACTGTAGGTATTATGTCTAAATTGGCATATAGGTTAGGTTTCACATCTGTTTGCATTTTGCATAACCTTATGACCGTTTCATTTTAACCTTAGGTATGAACCCATTCTATCTTGTCATGAAACCTTCTTGCTGCTTTTATAAGTGACATGTTGTGAATGGTAGAGATTTACCATACATGGGTACCCTATTTAGATCCTATATTGCATTTGGTGCCCATGCCGACATTTCTCCTTTAGGGTGTGGGAGTCCTTTGTATAGTACCACCATGACTTTGAGCAAGAGCTTCATACTCCTCTTGAACTTTATGCGGGCCTGCTTCTCGGGACTCCCTTGTATATGTCAAGTTGTAATTGAATTATCATGAGTTTTTATTTCCTTTTTGAGCCTTATGCCAGCTTCCCTGAGTTTGATTATCAACCATATAGCCCGATCTTGTTTCATGTCTAGCCAAGCAGAGCCTTTTTATATCTTTTTTGTAGCTTGATTCCCCATTTTTTACCAGGAGGGGACTTTCCCCCGAGTGTCGTTATCTTACACATGTTTCCTTGAATTGAGCATAGGTATGTTCCACTGCTTGGAACTAGTTTGTTTTCCCTATGACACTCATCTCCTCCTAGATTTGTAACTATAAAGCACTTTTATTCTTTTTCAAGATTTTCAAAATATCTGAAAAAGTCTAAAAAAATCAAAAAACCAAAAAGATGGACAAGAAAAGATGTTATCTTTGGCAGCAGTCGAGTCGTGTCGCCCTCGAACAGAGCACTGTATATCACATCCGTTGGTTGGGTTAGTAGTTTGAATTTAGGAGCTGTACTCATATCTCTGATTTTATCTCCACCGACTGGTTAAGCTTCCAGTCCCTATGGATCCTTTGTCGATGCCTCATGTGTCGCAGAGATGTCCTAGTTTTGTATATCGAGTTGATGCTACCTACATTCAGTCACCATTCGCCTTTATGCTCTTATTCGAAGGAAGTTGAAGCTTGAGTCGGCCATTCCTCAGTTGTCTTGAATTTGCATGTCAACCATTCCCGGTACTATTACTGGTTCATGCACATCTTGTTCGAGTCCTTCCACATTATACAGAGTTTCTAAGTACCTCGTGTTGTTTGTTGGGGGATGCCTTAATGACCTCCTTCCAGCAGATTCCATCCCATCGACTTCAGATCATTTATTCTGGGATAGGAGTCTAGATTCATTTGAGTGCCTCGAGACTTACAGTCATCAGTGGTAGGTTCTCTTGCCATTGACAGTTTTGGGAATACATCAATGTCCCCTAATTGATGGATTCTTCCAAGTGTTCGACCTCAACAAATTTATTATCACTTGTTAGATTGCACTCTAGTACCTTGATTCCCATTTTCATTATCGATGGGTGATCTCGCATCTGTTAACGGTATACATCAATGACTAATAATCAGACGATGGACTACTATGTTCGACGTCGACACCTCTATTCACATAGTAGGACATGTACTCGTAACGGTTTGTGTAGAAGACTTTCCAAATTGGTGGCATTTCATTTATGCTACCTCCTTGATCGTGCCACTGTTCATGAGATTTCATCTCTCGTGACTTGATTCCAGTGTATGTCAGATATCTTTAGCCATTATGGAGATCTTGATCCATGGTATATCTTCAAATTTCATAAATATCTTGGTCCTTTCTATATCTTCATCATGGAGATTCTGATGTATTATATATTGTACTTGGCGATGACCACACATGTCACAGTTTGTATATCATGCCTATTCATGGCCATTGTACACTTATGTATCCGGGACTGCTATATGTATTTGTAGTCATGTGCAGAGTTTGATTATTGTATTATATTTTTGGATGGCTGGTTCTTCCACCTGGTTCTTCATCACTCCACTTCTGGGATGGATTTATAATGTATTTCGGCCATCATGTTACCCCTTTGACCTCACACATTAGGGGGCATCTGTTACAACTGATTTTACCACACATGGTTGATCACACTTTTAAGGCCTTCCCTATCCCTCTGCAGACTCTTTGGACCCCATTGACTATTTTTGTACCTTTGATGTTTCCAAGATCATCACTAGAAACACTCATTATTTGCTGTACATGACTTTTAATCCCTTTATCGCGTATATATGCGGATATCACCTTAAACCCGCGTACATCGGGATGTGTGCAAAAGGCCAAATATTTTTGGAGTTTTCCCTGATGTGGATCTGAATCACTTGTCTCTTGGCTTTCCATATTCCTCGAGATCGCTCGTATTTGACCTTCCATTACCTCATTGAAGCACTATATAAGGAACCCTTTGGATACATTGAAGAAGAGGAATTGAAGAGCAAGAAAACTATAGTCCATTGTTGCCGTAGCTTGATTATACTTGAGTTTGCATCCCTTTGTCCCTTGAAGCACTTTTTGTTCTTCCCAAACTTGCCTTTGCTTGTGAGCTTGCTATTGAGAGATGGAGGATTGAGGTGGTGGAGGCCCAGGTGGAGGACTCAGTTTCTCCGGTTTGCAGACGTGCCGACAGAGATTGTCACTTATGTAATCTCTGATTTACTTAATAGAAATATATTTTCCTGTCCAATGATGTGCATTTAAATGAATATTGAATCCATGGATTTGTTTAATTTCTTATGTATCATTGATTATATATGATAGAGTAGGTCTAACACTATATTATATAGCATGCTTGCCTTTTTTACTATTGTTGAGAGTAAATTTCTAACACAAGCGGGATTGGAAAAATCTCAATGGGGATCTACTACAACTGTCCGGAATAAGGTATGTTTTGAGATCATTTAGTGTTAGATGTTGTATTTCTCTTGCATATTGGGAAGGGATTGATTTCTGCGGTTTCTTTGTCTGTTGTGGTACACCCCAAGCCATAGGAAGTTTTCTCCGTAACACTTGTCTTATTCACGCTCGTAAAAGGACCTGAAGAGTCATCTTCCTGGTGATAGTTTACCCCTTTTTTGGACCAAGGGGCCCTACTTACGAAAAGGGTATACTCCAGCCAATCATGACTGGAAGAGTTCTCCTAGGCATCATTTTATACTTTTTTGGGCCTCGGAGACTAAATTTTTGAAAAGTCCATCTTGGAGTCTTCTTAGTCATTTCAGACTCTCTAAACATGAAACGACAAATGAGTTTAATTTCATTGGATTCATAAAATTAAACGATGAAGGAACCTTTTCTGGGAATGAACCCCTCCTTTCTCATGTTCATAAAACATATGAGAATGGACTCATTGCTTGATGAGCTATATCGAGCGTTTGTTACCCTTTTCTAGTTCGTTAAAAAGCAAAGAGGCACTCATCAATCATGATGGGGAAATTAAGGAAAGATTTTTTATTTTGTTATGATAGTACATAGTCACTCTTGAACATGGCACTCATTTGCATATGCATTTCAGCACTTGGGTAATCCCTTTGTCAACGAGTCCTACTAATTCCTAGAGTCTTCTTACTCCCTTGAGTTGTCCAAGAATACTCTCGTTTTCACTTGCATTGGGGGATTGGTATTATTCTTGTGTAAATACTTCGAACGCATGCCATGCCCATGTTCAAGAGAAATTTTAGTCATTTGTTCACTATCTACAGTCAGTTTACCTTCTATCATGTTGGTCATCCCTGATTCAGTCTCATACATCACTCTGTTGTTCGTTTTACTCCAAAACATCTATGATCGTGTTTTGTGTCAATGATAGAGGATTCATCATGGCCCTTCTTTGACAATTCTATTCCTGTCAAATTCAACTCCTTATCCAGGAATTAGACTTAGAAACCAAGTCAAGTACCTTGGGCCTGCATGCCTCAATGGAAGGTTACCTCGCTTTCAACATGAGTTTACATCACTGGCTCTTAATTGAAAGATCTCATCGAGTGTTCAACTCCAAGTCCTTTATTCACATTCGATGGTATGTACTGAGATACATTGGCAATCATTGACATCAATGGTGGTTTCCCTCACACTTGTTAACAGTTTACATCAATGACTAGTAATCAAGTGGTTTCTACCATTTTCAACGTCAAGACATTGTAATCACATGGTTAGATTCGTATCATTGTAAGTTCGGTTTGAAGACCCTGGGTTGTCATATATCTTTTCCCAGGTTGTGATGGAGTTTGTTTTGAGTCATATTACACAGACCCACCTTGTATTGGTCATGGATATGTTATCATCTCATCATGGATCTACGCTTGTGTCTAGTAGGAATGATTGTGTTCAGTGGGTCTCTACTACCATGGATCTACATTGTATTGGTTGGAAACCATGTTATGAGTCACTTGAGATTTGAGTCAGTGGTATAGTAGTAGCTTCCAACCAACATCCTTGTTTTCGATTTATTTTATTTACAAATAATTCACCTATCACATTCCTCTAACTTCATGCTTTGGGGGGCATTCTGTTACACCGAAATCTTGTCATGTTGAGCCATGTGTCAACCCTTTTCCTAATCCCCAAATTTATCTCTGCTAAATTGGATTTATATTGAGGTTGTTTCTTCCTTTTTCCCTATTTAGGAAGCCCGATGCTCTTTCCCTTCATGAGAGAAGAACCGATGGTGCTCTTTCCCTTCATTCTAGGTGCGTTGATGCTGGTGCTCTGTCTCCCACTTCTAGGTGCATCGACGGTTCTCTTTCCCTTCATGGAAGGTGCGTTGGTGGCATTTTGAGGGAAAAAAATAAAGCTTCAATACCATTCTTGAAGGTATATGAGGTGGATGTCTATCCCTATCATTTAGGTGAGGTGGAATTCAGTTCCTAACCTATTGGGAAGATCCCTTAGATACCTCCTCCTAATCCTCAACCTACTCTATCGCTTTATCCTTATAAATTAAATTCTCTCTCCATTGTGAAGGGAGGTAGGACTATGGTACTATTATGCTGGTGGAATTTCTAGGTGATCCCTATCATCCTTTGGAGGCTTGGATTTGGCTTGGATTGTTGGATGGAAAGTTGTAGCGTTAAGGCTAGGTTGTGACATTCCTTCTTTATGTAATTCTATGTATCTCCTTGATTACATTAATACAAATATCTTTCCATAAACATTGTTGTATTGATGATGTTTAGAGCTTTCTTCCTTAACTATCATCTTAGATCAATTCATGTTTGGATACACATGTATTGTTTGCTTCTTTCCACTTTCTCTACAGGGTTTTGCAACTGAAGATCTGAATATTCTGGAGCTTGGATCAACAAAGAGAGAAGAGTATTTTCATATTGCAGGTAAGAGATCTATTTGTTAACTAGCATTTCCATTTGATCTAGGAAAGTAGATTTTATTGTGTACTTGATTTGTTCTAGATCCACTTGGACTAGGGAGATCTGCCTTGATTCCGATTGAGTAGATTTATCCGATAACCACACTACACTATGTTAATATCCAAAATATATAGGAAATAACCTATTTACCTAAATGTAGAATGGAAAGATTAATAGAAATATAAACATGGTTCATAAATTTCCCAATTCTAAGTGATAAAACAAAAGCCCAAATATTAGGTGGATTATGGATAGTCCATCCAATCTATATTGAGTTCATCATCCCTATAGAAAAGTTTCAGTATTTATTAGTCTGAGTCATGCTATGATTGTTGGCTTGTTGTACTCTTAGTCCCTCATTCATGCAATTGTCCTTTGAGGGCTTTCCTTGTTTAGATATATTGGCAGATAGTTTTTGCTTATTGTTTCAAAAACTAGAAAGCTTTTTTGACATCCATTTGATGTACCTCCCACCCAAAATGAACAACAATTGAAAGAATCATTCAACCTTAATAAGTAAAGGAAGAATCGTTGGGTGGAGGTATTATCACCCAGGGGTTATAATGTAATGTACAAGATGTTATGTTACAGGTATTGTCCGGGGTGGTAAATGAAAAAATGGTAAGGATAAGAAAGGTATGGGCCCTAAAATAATAGAGGTGGACGACATTGACTTTAACCCCAAAGTGAGGAATGAAAGGTCAAGAACAAAAGGTAAGGTGCATTGATCTCTTGTTCAACCAAATAAGAGCAAGGTGCGAAGCCGCTTTCCTGAGGTAGGAGGGAAATGAAAGCATTAAAGTATTCAATAAGTGCAGTCCCCACTGGATCAAGTTAGTTGACCAAGGAAAGACGTAGCATTGTAAACCATGTACAAAGGGAATCCACTCATATGATGAATAAAGATTGTGTGTCTTAGAATTTGTTTCCTTAGCATCCCGTCAAACTGTCAAATCCCTAGTGTAAGGAAGTTGGCAATTTTTTGGGCGTAATACTAATAGTGTCGAGCCTTGTACAAACCTAAAAATTTAAATGGATCCAAGGAGGCCTATGTGCACTTTTGGTAGTTCTCCAACCTAAGTAAAGGGAATATGAACCCATTACTCATAGCAACTTATTAAGTCATTCAATAAAGGAAAGAGCTAGCTTTGTGACCCCACTACAATTTTTTTATTTTTCTGGAATCTATTTCCTTAAAAACCCACCAAAATGTTAGATAATTGGTGCAAGGAATTTGGAAATTATAGAGGTCATACTAATAGTGACGAGCCTTGGAACTCCCTAGTAGTTTTAAAGGATTAGGGGACTCTATATTATAAATATACTTGTTTATAGTTTAAATTAGGGCATATTCTAATTTGCACATAGTTAAGGTTAATAGTATATAATTACATACTAAATATTTTATTTTTTAGTGTTCATTAATGAATAAAGTGTTAGTCCCTTTGAGTTAAGGTAATATTTACAGGGGTTCATTGACATTCTTAAAGACACGCCCAACTTAAAGAGATTGCTTCTGAACACACCTTATTATGTAATCTTAGCCATAGGAGTAAGTCATGACCTACTTTTGGAAGGTAGTTAAAATAGAGGGAATTTCCAGGTTGCTAAATATAAATGGATTGGAATAGGAGTGGCAATGTAACGAATATAAAATAAATTATTAATTAGACTAGTTAATTATATGAAAGGGTGTAACCCTTCATGCTCAAATCCTATAAAGGAGAGCCTCCTTTGTAATTATTATCATCATCCAATATATTATTATTACTCATATTCATTATTAAAATGATAGTTGGATTCGACTAACGGACAACCGGATTCAGTTGCTCCATTTGGTATCAGAGCGGATTTGCTCCTGGATGCACTGAGCTTGGATTCGGCTCCTCCTACTATAAAAAAAAAGCTCAGTTTCGGCTCTTCTTGGATCATTCATTCTCTCTAGGTTGCATACACTCCGTCACTCCTCTGCGCTTTCCCCTTGCTCCACTTCCGCCTCGCCTCCATCCTTATTCCATAATCCACCTGTTCGTCCTCTCCTTCCCATCACCGTCACTCCTCCTCTATGCATTTCCATCTCTCCACTTCTACCTATGTCATACAACATCCTCCTCCCATGCTACTCCACGTACTGACCCAAATGGCCCTCCTGCCTTCCGCATCTCCACAATCGACAGGCTTCCACACCCTACCGCCCCTCCTCCTCGACCTCACTCCATGTGAAACTGTCCACACATCTCATGCCCCAGCTCACACACCATTTTTGCTGCATCATCGCTCCTCCACATCCTTGCACGCTACATCCTGAACTCCTGCTCATGCTTCTTGCATTCTGTTTTCCTTCATTCCTTAAGCTCTGCAAAAAAAATATAATTTTTAATATAAAAAAAAATTGCATAATAATAAAAAATTATTGTTATTATTATTATATATTATAATAATAAATATAATATTTTTATTATTGTTATAACAATATTTTTTATAAACAATATTATTATTATAATATTTGTTTTAATATATATATATATATATATATATACAAAATATTATATAGTTTATAAAAAAAATAACAATAATATCAATTAATTAATTAATTAATATATTATTATTCAATTTCACCTCAAAAGCCAAAATAGCACCGAAATACACATCTCCGCATACAAGGTCCAAGACCATGGAGGAACTGAAAGATAAGATCGAAAAAATGGAGAAGGACATCAAGTCCCTTGTTGCTAACCAAGAAGGCTTGAAGGAAGAGATGCAAAATAACAATACAGTACTCAAAGACGAGCTTGTTCTGGTACTAGAAAGAAGGCTGAATGAAAAATTTGACATCTTCAACGAAAAACAAAAACACCTAGATGAAAAAATGAGTACCATGACTCAAAACATAAACACCTTAACACAGAACATGACCACCATGATGCAGAACCATAATACATTAATCGAGATGTTACAAAAGCTCATACCCTGTCCGAGCCAAGTCAACAGTCTAGATATGTTATATGCCTCATTTCATGTTGCCACCCAGGAAACACTCGCAAAGAATAAATAAGAATTGCAAAAAGAAATAAATATTAACAATGCGACACTTAAGCAAGAGATATAAACACAATAACTGCCATATATGGAGGCATGATTAAACAGCAAAATAGACGCTATAAGTAAAATAGTAGAGAATAAAAAAGCTAAAAAGCACCGCCAACAACGAAGCAATATAGATATGTCACTTTCATCGTCTAGTAGTTTCGATCCACCATCAAATCATAAGGCAAAAGGAAATCAACGTCGTTCTTACAAAGTGCACCCATCTAAAGAAAAAATAGAGTTGTCAAAATACAATGGGAGTGAAGACCAATGTGTTGCTTGGCTAAACAAAGCAGAAAAATACTTCGACATTTACAACATTAAATTTGACGAGGAGAAGGTGAAATATGCATCAATTCATATGGAAGGGTATGCCTATAATTGGTACTTATGGTGGAAGAGAGATAATTTTACCTACACCTGGAACTTGTTCAAAAATGATTTTTTTAATAGGTTTCAAGGAATCAAAGAAGATGATTTTTTCAGTAAACTTACCAGACTACAACAAGTTGGAAACGTTGAGGAATTCACACATTATTGGGAATCCTTATCGACACGAGTATTTGGGTTGTTTGACAAGCAAAGACTCGAAACCTATTTAGGAGGTCTTCAACCATACCTCCAAAAAGAGTTGAAGTTGCATGACATACCTAACGTAGAAGTAGCAAGACATAAAGCAAAAGATGCAGAATGCAAATTGGAAGGAATTAAAACAAGATGCGATAACCATTATAGGCAAGAAAAAGAGACACAATGTAGGTACTGTGCAGATACTTGGTCACCCGGTCATCAATGCCACAAACCTCAATCATATGCCTATGAAATGGAAAATAGATCGAAGTCAGCTAACAGTTACACTAATAATAGAAAAAATAAGAAAAACATATGTTGTCAATGCGGTGATGATTGGACCCCTGGTCATAAGTGTAGGAACAATGAGACAATACAGTGCAAAATCATCAATGGAAAGGAAGTGCAAGTCTCTGCACAAGAGACCTTGTCCGATTCTAATACTGACACCGAGTCAAAATGAAGAATGACACTAGGAAAATACTTAAGCTTTGAGGACAAATCTTCCTTAAAGGGAGTGGCAATGTAACGAATATAAAATTAATTAATTAATTAGACTAGCTAATTATATGAAAGGGCGTAACCGTTGAAGCTCAAATCCTATAAAGGCAAGCCTCCTTTGTAATTATTATCATCATCTAATATATTATTACTACTCATATTCATTATTAAAATGATAGTCGGATTTGACTAACGGACAACCGGATTAGGTTGCTCCATGTTTAAACATATCTCTATATGGATTCCTTATTGCACCAAGGCGCTCTACAACCCAGTACGAGGGAGATCTTGTAACGTTATGTGGGAGATCTTGTAATGTTTGTTGATATTATGTTGTAACGTTTGTTATTAACAAAATAATAAAAATAAAAATTTAATTATCCCCCAAAATGAATGTTGGCCACAAATGTCGGTCAGAAAAAACAACACAATATAACAAAATAAAAAAAAATAAAAAAATGAACTATCCGTAAAAAAATGTTGGCCTTGCACAACATGGTTTTAAAACCATGTGCAAGGCCTCCTAAACAACCCATGGTTTTATTGTAAATGGTTTAGGAGGGCCTTGAAAATGGTTTTAACACCATGTGCAAGGCCTCGTAAACAACCCATGGTTTTATTGTACATGGTTTAGGAGGGCCTTGCAAATGGTTTTAAGAGCATGTGCAAGGCCTCCTAAACAACCCATGGTTTTAGGAGGGCCTTGCACATGGTTTTAAAATCATGTATGGGGGAGATGTTGTAAAGTTGGTTCCTAACAAAAAAAATAATAATAAAAAAATATTATATGTGGGCCATAAATAATATAAAATATTAATAATAAAATATAAAATATTAATAATAAAATATTATATGTCTACCTTAAATTAAAAGATGTGTCTTTTGGTTTGAATCAAATCAATAGCTTCTTCAATGTAATACTTAAGAAGAGGTTTGCACCTTGAGAGATTTTATCCCTCTCAGTGCTTTATAGAGCCTACTATTTGGATCTATGCTAGTTATAATTTAAAATTACATTATAAAGGGTACACCTAAAGTAGCCAATTTATAAGTGTCTCGGCAAGATATTTGTTGAGTTTTGCAAGTTTCTCGACCCTTATCCTTTATTGCTTGGGTCTCTGAAAAGACATGGTTCATAAAAGATAAAATCCAATTTATTGGTCAAGTGTTATTTAAAAAAATCAATAATCGGTACATCCTTACCCCCTTATCCAGAGAGAAGGAACACTTCACGACTAGACCAGAGCATGGAAGAAAGTATGACTCATCATAGGTACTCAAATGAACTTTCTATTACTAAAATTTGTCATTTCATGAAGGTCCTGTATGGAAGGATGGGTTCATTGCATGGATGGGGATACTCGATTGAGCTCATGCACAGGGATACTTGATTGGGCTACTGGGATGGTACTGGTAGGTTGGTACCCAATTTTTACTATTGCTATCACGTAACCCCTTGTATCATAAATCTATCTCACTGAATTATTTATAATTCTTACGATGTGGGAAGCCAATGTGTTGTGCAGGGTTAACAATAATAGGCTGTAGGATTTGTTCTACCAAGACTTAGTGCTCATGCCAAATGTGGTAGGTACTCAATCAATCACTATTCGGGCAAGTATCCTAGTGTTATCCTCCTAAACGGCACCTCTCCGTCCGAGTGCCGACATTCCTTATGTTAGCACACAAAAGGACATCTATGGATTGAGGTTTTCCCAGGGTACTATTGATGAGCTGCTTATGATGCATTCCTCCTCTATCCAGCTGTTTACTTTGCCATTTTTATATGTTAAGTTGTATTCGCGACTCTCCAGTTGTACAACTCGCGAGTCATTCGCGAGTCCCGGTTGATGCAAGTCGCGAATCCATGTATTCGTGGGTTGCCCTTATGATGAGTAGTGAATCATTCACGGGTTACTGTACTACATACCCGTGAATGTATCTCTTAGCATTTAAAAATAAAAACACACACTGGCTTGAGATTAGTTAAGTATTGTTTCCTTAATCACCTTAACTGCCTCAACCTCCTCAACCTATGGAACTGCCTTATTTCCCCCATATAAATATAGGCCTTGGGAGGGTGTTTAGAGATAGACTTGGAGAGCAAAGTTATGCTGGTGGATTGTATACAGATTTCTTTGGAGCAGTGAACTCAGAATCCTTTGGTTGCAGAGGAGTCCTTATCTCAGACGCTGGGTTGTAACCTTAACTCTTTCCATTATTGATAATAAAGAGATTACTTCTTCCATATGTGTTTCATATCTTGTGGTTTGATAAATGCTTATATTTCAGTATAATATGTGTTTTATCTAACCTTTTTATATATATATGAATCATCTTGTATCTGGAAGAGTGTTTCTTGACAGGTGAAAGAAGAGCAATCCTGAAGACTTTGGAAGTGGAGCAGGTTGGAAGAGGACTAGCAAGGATCGAACTTCGTTTAACAAGTAAGTTCTTCTAACCCTCCTATTTCCTATTCTGCACTTTAGAAGTCAATTGTTTGCAAGTAATTGAGTATGTTGGTAACCCCAGACCTAAGGTTATTAGGTGCATTATCCTGTACAACAGAACTGGCGACTCTACTGGGGAAGCCTAGTTTATTTTAGGTTGATTTCTGTTAGTCCTGACCAGTTTTTGTTTGAAGTCTATTTGTGGTCTTACATCCTGGTTCTTACCTGCCTCAGTATTTGAAAGTCCTGGTTTTTTCTTTGTTTTCTGAGAAAGTTTTTATACCCATTCGCGAGTTGTTGTTATAGACAGTCGCGAATACAGTTTTGTATTCACGGGTTGCTGCACTAGACAGTCGCGAGTCATTCGCGACCTGCCCTTATAGACAGTCGCGAATACTCTTGTAAGTG
Source organism: Pseudotsuga menziesii (assembly GCA_001517045.1). Classification (NCBI taxonomy): domain Eukaryota; kingdom Viridiplantae; phylum Streptophyta; class Pinopsida; order Pinales; family Pinaceae; genus Pseudotsuga; species Pseudotsuga menziesii. The sequence goes on from LPNX010538462.1 coordinate 1,848,026, forward strand.
GGGATTTTTTAAGTTAAAGTTTGTTTGGTCTTTGCTTTGTGTAATCCCTGTTTTTGAGTAGACTTTCTTTATAAATGCTGTGTGGCTTGTTTGAGTTCCTCTGTTGATCACCTTTTGTGCTTTTTCGGAAGCCCTTGAGTCTTTTGCTTGGATTGTTTACTGTCTGCATGCTGAAGTATTTTGGTCGGTTTGGGTTGTAGGCTAAAGTGTCATTGTCCAGATCTATGTTTAAGGTCTTGGGCTCTGTTTTTTCAGTCTGTCTTCTCACAGTGGCTGATTCTTACTTGCCTTTGTAAGTCTACAGTGACTTTTGTCATTGTTTGCACCCAAGCTAGGGTTCCTAGCCTTCCTTAGTCAGTTGTCTTTTGGTTCTTCCATCCTGTTTGTTTCAGCTCTTTGCTTTTATACAGTTTGTTTGATTCAAGTTAGCTCAAGTCTAGTGCATTTTAGATGCACTCTAGAGTTTAAGTATTTTATAGCATTTAGGGTTGTTCTTTGCTCTTTTCCCCAGCCTCTTTTGCTTGGTATGATTTTTGGCTTATGTTTTTGGGTCAGCCTCTGTTTTTGACCTTGGTTTGATTTTCAGAAGCTTATTGGTGTTGGTTTCCTTCCTCTTTTGTTGGTTAACTTCACCTTGCCAGACTTATTGACTTGTCTTTTATGCAATACTTCCTTCCAAGTAGAGTTTATGCTAACTTTAGTTCAGTCTAGAGTTTGTTTGGCGGTTGTATAGCAGAGATACTTTTGCTTTGTTCTTGTTATCTGTATACTTTTGTTTGTAGGTAGTTTTTCTTTTGCCTTTATAAAAGAAAATTAAAAAGGATGTATATTAGTTTTTACTGCTTGCCCCTTTTTCCTCCTCCTTTGGTTTGACCTTGTTGGAAAAGGTGTTGAGTAGCCTTTGTTTGTAGGTTTAGATTGATGCTTGGGACTTGTTGACCTTGGTTTATGGCAATCTTTTTGCTCGGTCTTTTCATTCCAAAGTTGTTGGCTTGGTTACCTTTGTAAGCCTTCTTTTTAAGAGAGGTTGATATCTAACTTTAGGGAAACCTAGGGTTCGTTGTGGGGAATAGAGTAGTTGTCTATTTTCTTTGATTTCAGTGCTTGTTTGCATAAGTAGATAGGCTGATTTTTCTTTTGCATTTATAAAAGAAAAAGACAAAAAAAAATCTTTGCTTTATATGCATGTAGATTAGTTTTTTAGTCTAGATTGCATGGCATATTATTGTTTTTGAAAAATATAAAAAGATTTTGTTCTTTTTTGGCTTTCAAGTGTCTATTTGAAAATATAAAGAGAATAGTTTTTGCTTTCTGCAGTTCATTTCTCTTTGCTTAGTCATTGTGTTTCAATTTTGAGTCAAAACACCACATGAGTTTCATGCCATTTACCCTCTGAGTAAGAAACAACGCATAAAATAAACGACATAATTTTAAAAATTATTAGCAAGTTTTATTTTATAGGGTCATACACCTATTAATTCTTGCACATGATCGAGGAACTAGGAATCAAAATCATCATAGAATAATTAACAAATACTCATGAATTGGAAATAAATGGAATGAGAATGACTGGTTAAATGACCGTGATAGAGCTTATGGAACAATAGCTCTGGCCCTTGATGATAGCTTGTGCTACCTTATTTATTCTGTTGAATACCTAAAGGAAGTCTGGACAATATTGGACAGAACCTTTGGCAAGCACAATGAGGATCATAATAGTACTTTGGAGATTACAGCCAGCACCACAAGAGTTCTTCACTCAAAACTCTCAGCCTCTACTCTCTCTGATGAAGTTCTTCAATATCAGAGATTTGAATGTCTTCTTCTGTTTCAGCAATATGAGAATATGAGATATCAGAGATCTCATGAACTTCCGGAGCATCAGGAGAAGGAGTCACTTCATGAAGACTTTCTTCAATTCGAATTGAATGTGTAGAAGATTCTGCTTCATCTTCATCTTGAACAACTTCATTAGAGAGAGTAGAGGCTGAGAGTTTTGAGTGAAGAACTCTTGTGGTGCTTGCTGTAATCTCCAAAGTACTATTATGATCCTCATTGTGCTTGCCAAAGGTTCTGTCCAATATTGTCCAGACTTCCTTTGGGTATTCAACATAATAAATAAGGTAGCACAAGCTATCATCAAGGGCTAGAGCTATTGTTCCATAAGCTCTATCACGGTCATTTAACCAGTCATTCTCATTCTCATAAGATTCTTTTCCAATTCCAATAGACACCTCATAGAGACCTCGTCTCTTCAGAGATGTAATCATCTTCAGCTTCCATTTTGAATAGCTTGTGAATGGGGTGAGAAGAGGGATTGATGAGTCCATTCGAAGTTGTACATGTTAAGACCTGCAAATCAAAACAAAAGGGGCACCATAAGGTCGGACAGACTGCACATTTTAGGCTTTCATCACACCCAGCATAGTCAATCAAGCAAGCTTGATCAACAAGTTCTTTACTTGGGGTATTAAGTGGTAAGCCTTGGCTTCTGGTGCAGTGCTGGATTCTTGAGCTATTGCTCAAATTTCATGGAGAAATATGTCAAAAAGCTTGTTCTTAAGAGATTGATCTTCGTCACGCCACATGCTCTGATACCATATTAATTCTTGCACATGATCTAGGAACTAGGAACCAAAATCATCAAAGAATTATTAACAAATACTCATGAATTGGAAATAACTGGAAAATAAAAATAGGTTTCCTCTCTATATATTATATGAACAATAAAGGATTACAATACCATGCATGAGCAATGGCTTAACTCAATGAAGAATTCGAATACCTAAGGGACAATTCGAATTCAATGAGTGAGTCTAGCTTAACTAGGCCAATTAAACTTAGGATAGTGGTTTAACTAGGCCAATTTGACCGAAGGAGTGAGTATGAAGGTAAATGTCTCCAACAACAACAACTAGCTTAGGTTAGACTTGTGGGTTAGGGTGTTTCAACTCCCCACAAGTGTTAAATTTTAGACGTAGTTGGCCTATCACTAGGTAAACCCTTGATTCTACGAATGTATCTGGGAAGCTCCTCTCAAACGGGAGTTAAGCACGAGGCCACGTGGAGGCTTGGACAGAGGAGATAACCCTCTGAATCCTTGTCAAAGCGTAACTCAGGACTTTTGCGCATCTGGGGATTCTGTCCTAGACAAAGTTTTGGGCTCAACTACCCTTCCCATGCATACGAGTCCGGCTTGCGACTGTCCCCCCAGACTGTTGGTATAGTCAAGGTAGCCTTTAGTCTCTTGACATCTAGGGTTCATACACAGGTAAACCGGAAGGTTATTTCTGGTTGACCTTGGACAGACTTGGAAGGTAACCCCGGTAGAAAGTGTGGGAGGGAGGTGGGTGATTCCTCCGCTTGTGCCTAAGAACATCTACACGGGACGCCAAGTAACTGTCTATCATCTTTCTTCTGGAAAGTACATCTTATACATGTTTGTCTGTTGGGCTTTAGGAATTTTTAGTGAGTGCTGTGTGGTTTGTCTGTACTTAGTGGGCCTTTAGGTGTCTACTTTGTAATTTTGGTTGACCATCAACCTCAGACTTTGTCTCTTGTCTTGAATCTATGGCTAACACCCATTTGAACACTAACCAAGAGATCCCCATGATGGGAGCTCCTTGTCCTATTCCTCTCACAGGGAATGTTGGTGTTCCCTTGATGGCTACCTTGAATCTTCTGGGATTCACCCTAGGGATACCGGTGTGGTTGTTTTCCACTCCAACTGTCCTGAATGCTCCTGATGCTTCTCAAGTGAGCTCTTTATATCAAGAGCATCAAAACCCTGCTTCCCCTTCACCTGTAGTTAGTTCTCCTCCTCCTTCTACCTCATGCGGTGAAAGTACTGATACTAGTAACCGGCCGTCTAAAAGGAGTAAAAGAAGGAGGAATAGGAAGAAAGCACATAAGCAAGGGGGCACCCATTCAACCTCTGAAAGTCAAGTTGAACCTCACCACCCAACCTTGGTTGTTCAGGCTGGGGGCACCCATCTAACCTCTGCAGGTCATGTTGGATCTAGTCACTCAACCTCTGGTGTTCACGTTGAGTGCACCCGTTCAACCTCTGGTTTTCAAGTTGAACCTTCCTATCCAACCTCTGTTGTTCATGTTGTAGCTATCCATCCAGCCTCTAGTGATCAAGCTGGTGGGATCCTTCCAACCTTTCCAGGTCAAGTCGGATCCTCTCACTCAGCCTCTGTTGTTCATGCTGAGTGCACCCGTTCAACCTCTGGTGTTCAAGTTGAACCTCCACATTCAACCTCTGCAAGTCAAGTTGATATTCATCATCCAGCCTCTGGTGATCAAGCTGGTGGGATCCTTCCAACCTTTTCAGGTCATGTCGGATCTGGTCACTCAGCCTCTGGTGTTCACGTTGAGTGCACTCGTTTAACCTCTGGTGTTCAAGTTGAACCTCCCCATCCAACCTCTGTTGTTCACGTTGGATCCGTTCACCCAGCCTTTGTTGTTCACGCTGGGGGCACACACTCAACTGCTGCAAAGCATGTTGATCCTAACCATTCAACCTCTGTTGTTCACATTAATGGTGCCCGTCCAACCTCTACAAGTCATGTTGGACCCAGTCTCTCAGCCTCTGCCAGGCACACTGGGGGCAGTCTCTCAGCCTTTGTACTTCACGCTGGAGACAATTCGTCAACCAATGCGAGTCATGTTGACACTGTTGACAGGTCTACCCGTTCAAAACACAAGCTCAAGTTTCCTTGTAAGCTTTGTGAGGGAGACCACCTTACTTATAAATGCCCTTCTATTGCGGAGGTGCGAAGAGTTTGGATTCATGGTCATCCCGCTTTTGAACATTATGGATTCTCTCAACAACCATCCTCTCTTAGTGAGGTTGGATCCGGTCACCCAGCCTCTGTTTTTCACGTTGGGGGAAAACTCTCATCCTCTGTAGGTCATGTTGAGAGAAAACAGTCAGCCACTGCTAGTCATGCTGATACCGTTGAGAAAACTGGTCGTTCGAAGCATCATCTTAAGTTCCCTTGTGTGCTATGCAAGGGATATCATCTTACTCATATGTGCCCTGCTATCCGAGAGGTGCGAAGAGTGTGGTCCAAGACTCATGGATTTCGTTCTTCTGAACACCCTCTAGTTTCTCAACATCCTACTCAACCTTTGGTTGATCAAGTGGTCGAACAAATCTCAGATTTGGTCGATCCCACTCTTCTTTTGGAGAGTGCTCCTCATGTGATTGAACCAATGTCATCTTTGGTCAATCCCACTCTCCCTTCGGAGAGTGAATTTCACCAAGCAGTTGAATCGATCCCAGTATCGATCAATCCCACTCTTCCTTTGGAGAGTGCAGTGTCTACTAGTCACATTTTCTTCACTACCAGTTCAGTTCTTACTGAACAAGGGGGCACTGAACTTGTTTCAGATCAACCCCCACCAAGCTCTCAGATTGCTTCCTTTGATTGGGATAGCCTAGTTGAGCCGCACCTTCCTTCCCATGCACCTTTCCAGATAAAGGTCAAAGTTGAACCCTATACAATTGCTCGTTGCATTGTTGATGAAGGAGCCTCAGTTATTATTTTGTCTGCTCGTGCCTGGAAAGGTATGGGATCTCCCAGCCTTGTGTCGATGGTTAGTCAGTTACTGGCGTTTGATAGAAGAACTTGTATAGCCTTGGGAATTCTTTCTCAAACACCTGTTACTTTGGGTGGGAAGACCGTCTTAGTTGACTTCATGGTGATAGAAGACCCTTTGGACTTTAATATGCTCCTTGGATGTGATTATGTCTACGCCATGCAAGCTGTGGTGTCAACATTATTTCATGTGATGTACTTTAATCATGGCGAAGAAATTGTCACTATCGATCAGTTGGATTTTCTTGATCTGTCTCCTGACCCAACTAGAGACCAAGTCTTTCCTTTATTGATTCCCAGTGTTTCTGTAGACACTACCCCGCCACAGGTGAACTATGTGGCTTCCAGTCCTTTGTGTTCAATTGCTACTGAGAAGCAGCCTCTGTTTTCACGCTTATCTTCTCGGGACTTGGTCCCAGCAGTTGATTGGGTGAGTCATCCTATACAGATTGTAGAGCCTTCTCTCCACTCTGTCCATCCATTTGAAAGTTCAGATATGTGTCCTATCTCGGATGATTTCCTCCTTTCGGATGAAGTCTTCCTGGAGTCTTTGATATAGTCTGACCTTCTTTTTCAGTTGTGATTAAGTATAACCCTGATTTTATTAGTAAGCCTTCCCTTTTTCTTATGTTGGTTTTTGTTGAGTCTTTTGATTCTTCATTTGAAAATCAAGTCAGTGATCCTGATGAGTTTGATTTTTTCTTATGAATTTCTCAGCTCCTGTGATATTGAGTTTGTTCCTGCAGACTCTATCTCCCTTGTTGATATTCACTTCTCTTCTGAGGTTGATCTTATTGATTATAAACCCTCGAGCCTTGGTCCTATAGAATCTTCTTCGGTTGATTCTGCCTTGACTTTTCCTTTTGTAGAAGTTAGCAAAGTCACAAGTGTTTCTGCCAAAGTGACCCGCATCGGATCGTTTCTTCTGATGTTGTTGTTTCTTGGAGACAGGATTATTAGTTGGATTCACAACTGTTTATGGGACCCACCTTGTTGTTCAAGCTGTAATTGCATTTGTATATGCCTTGCTCGCGCTTATGAGCCTGATGCCGGCTTCCACACTTTTAGCTCGTTGTATAAGACCTCATCTTTGTTCTCATTGCCGCTAAGCCTTATATCATTTTGCCTTTGCAACTTGACACCCTTTTACCGTGAGGAGACCTTCCCTGAGTGTCCTTATCTTGCTCACTTTCCTTGCATTATGCATAGGTTTGTTCCTTGCACTTGGATTTAGTTTCGCCTGCCTTATGACACTCGTCTCCTCGCCTTTAGAGCATTCTTTCTGCTCTCCTTCGAGCTCGTTAAAAACAGTAAGGAGGCCGCGAGTTGACTTTTTCGGACTCGTCAAAACTTCACGGGAAATATTATGAGTTTCTTTAGGCCCAAGTCTGACTCCTCAAAATAGACTTGACTGCCGAGTAAACTTGTCCGTTCAGGCTCATTAAGAATATGTGAATGGGCATCCACATTGGTGGTAGGTTATCTCTTTCTCGGACCATGTGGAATAATACGAGAAAGGATCCCTCTCTTTTCTACTGAATTGAGAAGAGTATTCTCAGGCATAGGTTTATCTCTTTTTCGGACCTGAGGGACTAAATTTACGGAAAAGGAACCCCCGGTATGAGCTTAGTTTTCTCTTTTTCGTGCTCTGGACCAAAACATGAAAAATATTTCGAGTGTACTTTATGTCTTTGTCATGCTCGTTAAACCCTAAAGAACAAAGCATCGAGTTGATTGTTGTAAGCTCCATTTCTCGTAACCAAATGGATCTTTCCGAGTGATCTTGCCTTCCTTCACACTCGTAAAACTCATACTGTATATGCTTCTTTTGAAGGAGCGTTGGGTAGGTGGTAATTTAACCTTTTTCGGACCTTCCTGACTAATTACGAAAAAGGTGCACCTTTTCTTCTTCGGAAGTTAAGAGAGTTCTTCTCTGGTATGTTTTATACTTTTTCAGCCTTAGGAGACTAAATTGTATGAAAAAGGACCCCCCTGGAGTCTTCTTTGGAGTTTTCAGACTCTCTAAACTATGAAAACACCGTCGAGCATGTACTAGTTCAGGCTCATAAAATCCACGAATAATTGCTTTATAAAGCATTCTTCTTTCTTTTCTTCGAGCTTGTTAAAAAATGAAGATGGTTTCAAGTTTGCTTTCTTGGACTCGTTAAACTTTAAAAGAAAGAGGGGATACTCTCAAGCATTATTTTCCCATCTCTTCAAGCTTGTTAAAAAATGAAGAGGGAACCGAGTTGGCTTTCCTGGACTCGTTAAAATTTAACACGGAAGGTAAGGAAGAATTTTTCTCTTGTTTTCAGCAATGGCAGCATGTCATCCTTGAGCATAGCACTCACTTTGAGTTTCTTACTCCTCCTCTTGTCCGTTATACCTGGGGAATCTGATCATGTCTCCTACATGATAGATAAGTCTAGTTGTTCTCTTTATAAGTTATACGCTACCTTGGGTCATCTCTGTGTGTGCTCACTGTTCAAGGACTCTTGCCAATGTCTGATCTATAGCCTGATCCCATCATTGTTCCATTTGTTATCTATTTGTGTTTCCCTTCTTTTTCCCAGTTCCTAGTCACTCTTGTGATCCGTTGGAGGATTTATTGCCTTCCGTATCACTGCATGGTTCTGTTTCAGCACTTCCTGAAGATGATGACCTAGAGTTTTGACGATGGTACCTCAGGATTCACTTTCATTATTGGTGAATTCCTTTGCTTCAGTTTTCGATTATCCTCTATTGATTGAAAAACTGTTGAATCCTTTCCATGTTCGACTTCAGCTTCTTGTCTTCACATGGCTTGGATTGTACTGGTTCTTTGGGATCCTTTATGACGACCTTAGTTCTTCCCCTATGGACTAAGTTGCGCAAGATTATGTTCTCTGCCTATACACAGCTTCCAGATATTTGAAGACTCATTACTATTGTATATTGTGGCTTCGATCCACCTTTGTAATATACGTGGTTCTATACCCGTATTATATGATGTACTCACAGATTGTTAAAGGAGCTAGTGTTCCAGTATATTGAACATAGCATCCTTAGATGTAACTTTGTATATGCCTTTCATATGTATTTGTTTCAGGTACTCTTTCTGCTCCATTGGATTTCTGAGTTCTCCAAAGCTGTTGATTATAATGTATTTTGGCCATCGTTTCCCTCTGACCTCATACATTAGGGGGCATCTGTTATCTGCCTAAACGACACCTCTCCGTCCGAGTGCCGACATTCCTTATGTTGGCACACAAAAGGACATCTATGGATTGAGGTTTGCCAAGGGTACTATTGATGAGCTGCTTATGATGCATTCCTCCTCTATCCAGCTGTTTACTTTGCCATTTTTATATGTTAAGTTGTATTCATGACTCTCCAGTTGTACAACTCACGAGTCATTCGCGAGTCCCGGTTGATGCAAGTCACGAATCCATGTATTCGTGGGTTTCCCTTATGATGAGTCACGAATCATTCGCGGGTTGCTCTACTACATACCCGCGAATGTATCTCTTAGCATTTAAACATAAAAACATGCACTGGATTGAGATTAGTTAAGTATTGTTTCCTTAATCACCTTAACTGCCTCAACCTCCTCAACCTCTGGAACTGCCTTATTTCCCCCATATAAATATAGGCCTTGGGAGGGTGTTTAGAGATAGACTTGGAGAGCAAAGTTATGCTGGTGGATTGTATACAGATTTCTTTGGA
>LPNX010538462.1:1857591-1872933 GCA_001517045.1 Pseudotsuga menziesii
AACACCTAGATTCCCCCCCTCCCAAGAAAAGGGCATCCAAAAGAAACTTACTTTTGCATGCTTACTTCTGGATGGGAATGGATTAAAAATAGATAATTTCTGCGATGACTTGACATTTAATTTTTTAGGTTTACCTAGGGTTAGAAGTTAGCAGCATTGTCTTCTACCTTTAAGGGGAATCAAACCCTCACAAAGTCACAAATGATTCATATTACAACTTTATAGATAAAATCTCAAGTCAAATCCATGTAGCCTCTGCTTATTATGTTGGCAAATGGCCTTGATTTCAAACATACAAAATTAGAGGTTTATTATGTTGGAAAATGGCCTTGAAGTCAAACATACACAAGTCAAGGATTTCGATGATTACTCGTGGTTAAACTATTTCAAATTGTAAAACCTATTTTTGAAGCCTACATGGCTCTTTCCTTTGGTTCTAGCTTAGTAAATATCGTTAAGTAATTAATAACATGACAATAACCATTTAGATTTCGACCAATCAGTCTCAAATGTGTACGCTGCCAAAATATTTTTATTTTTGAGCTAAGAACATTGCAAAGTGCCAAAACGTATTTCATGATAAATATGGGTCAACATTATGATTTTTGCATGCATAGTTTGATAGCTTTGTAAGTATCCAAGACTACATAATATGGTGGATTACTACTAAAGTTGAAGCAACAAAACTTGTTTGTCCAAAAATTAATACGAGGTTGTAGAAGACTGCAAGAGTTGGAAATTTGTGAAGATGGACTATATCATGATTTGTTTACCAAGTTTTATGGATTGAATCTGAATCCTGAAACTTTGGTCATAAGTTTTCCTTAATGTCAAGGACTAGGTTGAAAGCCATTTGGTTTTAAAGTGGCTCCCAAAAATTATATTTATAATGGGAAGAGATGGCATGTGGTCTTCTGTTGTTCTATTATTATACCAATAAAAGCTTGATGTAGAAAGGAAAGATTACATGTATCCAATCTTCCTAGAAAATAAAGCAAAAAATACATCATACCAACAACTTGGTAAACTTTGTCCATTTAGAACATATTTTTTTATACTATACGATATAAGGATGTTTACTATGCGTAATTAACACCATCTAAAGCCATTACATTGCATTATCTTGGTAAGAAAAAATTCTTGAAATTATTTTTCAATGAAATGTTAATCTTGGACTACCCATGATAAAGCAATGTTGATACTTTACAGAGAACAATGGACTATAATAATATAAAACAAACACCTCATACTGGACCATAATAACAGAGGAAATTTTGTGAACATAATGACTAAGATCGCGGTGATTCAAAACTAAGAGCACATCAAGTAAGAACTAGGGGCATGAAAATATTTCAACATCTGACACTTAAATAATTGAGGGTAATGCAATTCAACGCAATATAAGTTATGATGCTCAGACATAATTTACCTTGTGCACTTTGAGATATTGATTCTCCTTCTACCATAATTTCCCTCATATATTGTTATGACTCCCCACTTCTATATCTCTAGAATGAGACTATTCCTACTCAATTTCGTGCATTCTATCAATTTATAGAGAATCCACAAGGGGATCATTCAAACTTTACTTCTTTGGTACGAGTATCCATCTCACTAGGATGTATACATAGTGAGCATCCTGTCTGAGCAAGATTATGTACATTCACTTGTAATGGGAAGGAAAATATTGGGATTTTGACAAGGTATATAGACAACGTTGTAACAACAAATCCCAATATGACAATGTATTTTCTTGTCTGATTAAAGATTGATAAGTTCCAACATTGACAAGGTATATACAAAGGGCTGGAACAACAAATCCCAAGACAAAAAATGTAAATCGGATTGGATTTTCTGATTAAATACTGCTAAGTTTAATAGGGAATACCACTAGAGAGATTTAAAACCCTAGAAACAGTGTACATAATTCATTATAAAAACATTGACCATTTCTCAACAACATAACAATAGGAAAATTTCAGAATAATTGCTTGAGTATTTAATGATATAAAGGTATTTTCTTTAAAACAATTACAACCACATTTTCATTAATGAAATGTTAAAAAAGGATTCCCTCTTTTCTCAAGAAAATAATTAATATAACCCTAACCGTCATATCTACATAATGAGAGCAAATATCGGAGTAGAAACCATAGTTTCAAGAATGAGAATAACCCCTTGCATAGAGTTAATGTTGTATAAAAACTAATAAAACTCAGTAAAAAAAAAATATAATTAATTACAGAGAATCATAGACTAAATATAAATAGAGAATTGTAGACTAATTACAAACAGAGAGTAGTGCATTTAATTACCATAATTACCATAGCTCTCTGTTTCACCTCTTTGTATTAAACAATGAATCGTAGACTAATTACAAAAATAGAATAGATTAATTAAGTAGACTAATTGGATTAAAAGCAGATTATCATAAGTTAAGGCATGGATTGTAGCAATTACATTCTTATTCAATAATCAACTTTTCGATGAAAAGCTATAATACGATATTTTAAAACAACATAAAAGAAAGTTGGTCACTAATCCGAAAAGCTTCTATTTCATAAATGAAGCTCCAATATAATATGTGTAAAGTTTGAAGCTAACAAAAAAATACTAATACAGAGAAATTAAATTTTAAGACAAAAACCGTAATGTTCGACCAAAGATACTAAACTATGTAGTCGAAACTATGATTTTTTTACAAAATCCAACAAAATTGGGAAAGAAACGTTGGGTTGTGATTGAAATCATGAAATTTCACAGAAATACTATCATTTAAATGTTTAATGTCATGAAAAAATATTACCTATGAATTTTTCAAACCAAAGACTATGATTTAAAGCTCTGTTCAATTTTGAAGCCTGCAGGGCCCATCATACATACCCATTCAAAGTACGAGACGCAACCCAATCAAACTACTAGAAATGAGGCGTAACATTAGACAGAGGCTTACTTGGTAATCGTTAATGGTTTGCTGATTCTAAAGGGAGATACTTTCAAGATTATTTTCTATGAACCAAAACCCCTGCAACCACAAAATTAGTATTTAGCAGTGATACCAAATTGAAGGAACAATAATTAATTTAAGGTAAATTTAAACTATGAAGCTTACACTTCCAAAATCCACCAGTTCATCTAGAAATATGGTTCAATGCTACATTTGAGGATAAAATGAAACACGGATATGTTGATTTTGACTTGAATGAATATTTGTGGGTAATTCATTTCATTATAACCCTCACTTGTAGCTAGAGAGTCGAGACTTAACAGAATGGAACCCTTACCTGTATTGATTGGAGAAAAATGGTCAGCAAATTCTCTCTTACAAATCCAAAATAAAAACTCGTAGCTTGTTTCCTGTAGGATTTTCACCAGGTAAAAACTCTTTTCCACCAAACCCAAAGTAGATTACACAGTATTTAAGTGTAATCGTTGCTCGGAGAATATTTACGTTCCAAGTGCAATTGCAAGTTGGTTTATTTAATGTCAACTTTTGTCTAAAGTCAAGCCAATGATATAACCGGATCCTGATTCCCCATCGCTATATATATTGAACACTGACGAGATACCACCCTACTTGCATTTGTCAGGGGTAATTGTTAGCAAAAGTGCTAAGTAAGCCTCTAAGTTTAGTCACCTACCTCTATTCTAGTAGTGTGAGGGGTAAGTCCTTACATTTAAAATCCAGTTTTTTTGCCAACGTATGTATTAATGCATCATATTAAATCGTTCCAACTTTTGGGTTGAGAAAAACTCTTACCTTTAAATATTTAAAATAAAGTTAATTAAATAAAAACCTTAAGATATTGTAAGGCACATAGATTATTACATATCAAAACCCCGTCTCCGGACGTGAAAAGGATTAAAAAATAATTTGCATATGGTTTTAATGGAGTTTAATGGATTTAGGCAATGTTACAGGGGAATACTCCGAGTCCCAAATCTCATACAGTCCACTGAATCGCTGATCAGTGATAATCCCTGGACGAGCAAATTTTGGAGTTTCCCTTCTGTTGCAAATTTACGCAGGCTTACTCAATTTCATTACTAACGGGATGGAAATGAAACTATTTTTTTTTTTCATGCTAAAATTCCTTCTAGCCTTCTATGATGACCAAAATGGCCTTTGATGGGCCCTGAAGGATTCAAATTTGAAGCCTGGTTGACATGGTAGGAAAATCATTAGTTCATTTCTGAAGTTTATGTAAATGTCAATGGTATGTTCTATCATTTTCATGTTGTACACATGTCCATGAGAAATTGAGTAGGATAAATGACAACTAAAACACATGATTTTTTCGGTTAATTTTTTATAAAAATCGGTCAAAATTGTTTCTGGAAATTGCTATTTCAACAATTTTGCAATTTCAACATTGGTAAATGTATTTCCTACACTAAATGATTGATTTTAAAACTAACTAGATGGTTGAAATTGCTTATTCCACCGAAGGGGTGATATAGCAACAAAAGGTGGGCATTAGTTGCTACCAGTTAGTTATTTTGTATTGACCAAAGTTATAGCTATAGTTTTTTAATTGAGCATGGATCGATTAAATTGTTTTTCACATTCAAAATTTTACAATCTTCAAAGTTATGTATATAGTTTTGGTTAATTTTTAGTTATGCATATAGTTTTGGTTAATTTTGGTTTATGTGATTGATATCAGGGAACCATTTGACGTGTGTTACAGGCTGTCATCAGTGGCATTTAAAGCATAATGGTTGAACATTTAAGCAGCATACAACATTTAATGGTTCAAAAATGTAGTTTTGTGTAAGGCCCGCGTTGTGCTTTAGCTTCAAGTTTTGGTCATTGTCATTGTCCCAAGCTCGTCGCAACAGAATTATATGATCATCCTTCCATTAATGTAACATTGTTGTATTCTATGTTTGAGTCTTTGGGTCAATTCTCATTCATGTATGAATCACTGAGAAAACATGGTTGAGAGACCAAGGATTTGGAGGACACTATTGATGTACAAGAGCCGAAACGGTTCCATGATGAAGAAACATAGTAGTTTGTTTATCTACTGCAATTAGACAAAACCTTAGTGGATGACAAAGGAGACAAAAAATGTGCCCCCAATGAGGATCTCATAAAGGGAGTCATGAGAGGCCCGAAGGAAGAGATTGTCATTACATGTTCTACTTTTAATCTCTCCTTTGACTTCGGGGATTATTTGGAAGATTTGATATTTCTAGAAGCTATGAAGGTTGATCTCTATATTCAGAAACAAAATTTGATCTTTGTTATGTTCTGGAGGTTTCATACAATGACCTGGGAATTTCATCGAGCCCCATTTTAGACTTCAAGGATGAAGTCTATGTATCCATGAAGGAAACTTTTTATCTTTTGAGAGAGAACCAGGATCTTAAACCCCTTGGTGAAAATTGGCACTTCGAGGATGGATTTAAAAACTGTCCACAACTTGCATTGTACAAATATTCCTAAGATGCAACCCAACTTCAGGATTATACTAGCAAATATTTTTTCAGCCGAGACATATTTTTTTATTGTGATTTCTATTTTCCATGGATTTTATGTTGGTTTACTTCTCTGTCGACCTAGGTTTAGATCCCTTGTTCTTCAACAAAACCCAAGATATTAGCCCAATAGAGTAGAACTCTGTCGAAAACACTTCCAACGTAGATGAAGTCTCACCCAAGATATATTATGGGAACTTCTAGAACTAGGTTTCTACAGTCATGAGGGGGATTTCCTGAGTAAAACATGATCATGTCACTCAACCGAAATCGAGGAATAAAATTCTCTCTCATATATTCATTCGAGAAGATAACCTATTTATTCATCGACATGTATGACAATATGTAACATAAATCATTAACACACATTAACTATTATTCCATATGATCATAACATTAGGTGTGTGACATATATAAATAAGTTCATTCCCAACAGATCTGCTCGACAGATTCAAATCAAATCATACACAACATATATGTATTTGACATAAAAACAAAGATTAAAGACATAGAAACAAGGTTTAATGTGGAAACCCATCGGAGAAAAAACACAAAGGTTCTCTTCATCTAGCATGAGAAATCGTTTAGCACCTTTGGTCTGCACACTCAGCTTGCATACTCTTCTTTAGATATTATTTACAATCCATGCATTCTTTTCTCATATCATGCTCTCTGGTTTAGGTCTATATCTCTTTTATTGCTCTTCTTCTTGGTTAATCGTCATTTATGAATATGTATAATCTGCACACCACTTGGATTGATGCTTTTATGCTTTTACACTTCTTGACTTAACCATCGATTGACTCTCAACTGTCAATTGACAGGTTGTATTTATAATTTAACTCGACCCATTACATCTAAAAATAGGAACTATCAACCCAAATTACAATCATGCTTTATTTACAAAATCAAACTATTAGTCTATCTAACTCTTTTCCAAAAATAAGTCGAACTCCTCGTCTCGACCTGCTTTCTTCCTCTTTTGTCGTGGCTCCTTTCATCGCAATCCTTATTTTTATTGTGACAAATATCTTCATGTTTT
Source organism: Pseudotsuga menziesii (assembly GCA_001517045.1). NCBI lineage: Eukaryota > Viridiplantae > Streptophyta > Pinopsida > Pinales > Pinaceae > Pseudotsuga > Pseudotsuga menziesii. The sequence goes on from LPNX010538462.1 coordinate 1,864,118, forward strand.
TAAGCAATATTCTAGTTATCTTTTCTCATATTTCCTTAGGGCCAACATGCCCCCAACACTCACCTATGGTTCATCCTGAGCCACATTAGTCTGAAATCTTGGGAAGTACGACCTATTTTGTTTCTTGTCGCACCTTTTCCTGTACTGTCTTCAATTTTTCCACAAGTTCAAAACTGATATGTTCCGAAGTTGTCATTCCCGTCGAACCCAAATATTGTTACAACTTCTTATTAACAAGTCAAATAATACATGTAACGTTTTTTTCTCCCGCTTGTAGTTCTATGACACGATCTATTCTTTTCTAATGTTGTGTTTGCAATCTATCTACATGTTGTTGTAGTCTCTTCATATCAACAGTCTTGGCCATATTTTCTACTGTTGGTAGCTTCTATAATTCATTATTTAGTTTATTAACATTTTCTTCAATAGTTTGCAACTTCTCTGTCACTTGTTCTAGCTCTGTGTTGTCTATCAAGGATTCCCATGATTGACAAACATGTTTGGCCACTTTGGCACAAAGTACCTCTGCCTCTTCAATATTTTTCACAGCCTCAGTTGTTTCCTTCCTTCACTCTTCCAATACCTTCATAGGTGTACTGGGAGTTATCTTTGATTCTAACACTGTGACTCATTTATGAAGGTTCTTAGGTACCTGAACCAGTCGAAATATTTTTTCTTTAGAGAACATCTTGGGTGGGATCCCTTCGGCAAAATTACTGCAAGATAGTGTAACTGCTGCATACAGTCGTTTCCTATCATCCTTCTAGGTTTTCACTTTCTAGTCTATTTTCTTGACTATTTTCTTTAGCGACAATTTTTTTTTCTTTGATGTTTTAACCTATCCAAATATCTCCCTCTCTCTTGTTTTCATCTCTTCTACTGCAACATGCTGAATAGCATGCAGTGTTACATTGGCACTACAGAAAAATTAAAATTTATGTCACCAAGATCCTTGATCATGACATTGAGCTCTAACATTCCTAATAAAATTGCTTGATCAACTATTTGAATATTTATTTGTGGGGTTGTCGACGATGTCTCGATAGGTTGCTCTTCAGATGGGTCTTCTTGGTCCTATGACACAGTCGAATATGGTGCTTGGTCGACCACATCTCTAACTTCTTTTATGGTAGTACAAAGTATCTATAGTAAATCTATAACGCTGCTTAACAATTTTGTGTTTCTCTCATCCATATTATTACGAATTTAATCTGTGACTCCCTCCATGCAATCTAAAATCAGGTTTATAAACATCATTTGCAAGACTGACAACTCCAGATGATCTCTCAGCCTTCCTCTTCTTATGACTCTTCTCATACATTTCTGAGCATTTTATTTTATCTCCCAACTCTAGGTCTGTTGGGGTCACACTGGATTCATTTTTATTATTGGAGGGAAAAATTCTTGAGATTTCTTCTACTGGTGGGTCTCCTCCCTAATTTCCATTCTCCTTCTATGGTGGGTCATCTTGTTGCGAATATACTTCTATAGAAATTTGATCCTTTGTGACAGGTACTCTCCATTCTTTAGGCCATTCCTGAATAATCGCCTCAATTTGTTCAGCGTATAGTTGAAACTGTGTATCTAACCACTAGTTCTTTAGGTCTTGTCAATGCTACAAAAATATATGATGTGCCTCGACCGAAAATCTTATAATGTTTCAAATTTTTTTGACGATTTCCTCTGTTATTCTGGCCTGCTTCTTAATAAAATATCTAAGTTCCTCTCCCTGCAAAGAAAATTCTACATTGTTGTTTCTTTATCACTGCATATTCTCCTTGTTGAACCATATATTTTGGTATCTGGCTCCTCTACATGATAGATGGACATCTACCCCTTGGTAGTCTAGTGGTTATTCCCATGCGACGAAGGAAATTAAAATAAGAAGAGAGGAATAATTAAAGGGGTTAACTTTCTCCTACGCATATACAACATCTGTTAATGACTCTTTCAACAAATATGTCATCCAGTTCATATGGACACCCATTATGCACTAATCTACCACAATAATTGTTCCTGTGGTGCACTGGTTCGGTCGCATCTTTCATATCAGATTGCTGGATAAAACATTAGCAACAAACTAAACGACAATTTCATTCATAGAGGCGATGGAAAATCCTCTCTTATCTCTCATAATATCGTACTTCTCCTTCATTCTGTTGGTCAGAGATGTGTTCTGGTCCTTCCTAGTGAAGAAGGGTTTTGGGTCGACTCCTACAAAAGGAAGTCTTTTGATGGATTCTATCAGATCGATCTCTACTGAGATTTTTCTATCAAGACATAGACATATTCCATGAAAACATGCCAACAAATATTTTACACATGCATTGACTTCTATTGTGCAACCAAAGTGTGGCATATGCATCAGTGACAACTATAAGGATTTATCCAATCCTATCACCTAGTCCATAGGGACTACATGAATAGGTCCATCCTTAGTTTCTCTGAAAATAGTCATATATATTTTCATCTCAAGTTATGAGAACTTTCGAAGGTCATGGTCGATGAATCCTATTTTCAGCAAGTTGGGTATAATGTTCGTCATCACCTGAACTCTTTTTGGTATCGCTGGTGATACTAACTGATACTTTTCATTATTTCCCAAAATAAATTTAGTTTCGTTTGATAGTATCAATGGAACATAATCAGGTAGCAAGATGGTTGACCCAACTCACATTGCTTCATCATCAGGTGGAGGGGCAGTTCCCTTTTTGCTACCAGTTCCAAGACCAAAGCATTTCTTTCTTGATGGGATGAGAAGGTCTGGTCATAAAACAACTTATGGAATCAGTGGTGACTGTGAAATAACTTCTTTATGTTCTTCCATGATGGGTGTGGGTGATGGAATCTCAACACCTTATTTTTGGATAGTGGTTGTGCTCGAGCTAGAAATGACCATGATCTATGAAAATAGCTTCAGCTCAAATAGTTGCAGAAAGACAGTTCAGTGAAGAAGTTTTAATAATTCTGATGTAATGGAATGACTAAGCTTCAACACAAAGTTAAAATATGTTTACACATTCGATCAGTCGTTCACTCACACGATCTTGCAATAAATGGAAAGGTGGCATAAAATTTTGTCACATGGAGCAATCTTTCTAATCATGTTAAGGAAACCACCAACCAAACTGTCACGTTTCTTGTCAGTTTAACGATAATGATTGTGCATTAATGGAATATGTGACCAAAAATCATGCCACAAATATCTCCTATTACTTCACATTAGCTGTCATCCAACTGTCAATTGCGACCAAAATCCATCATGTGACAACAATTATTCTCTTGCAACAAACATATAGACTGTGAAATAATTCTTCTTTTGCGACAAAAATATAGGCCGTGACACAATTATTATTTTGTGATAGGCATATAGTTTGCGACAACAATTCCATACTTCGCAAGACACTCATAAACTTGTAATACTCATAATCTTGTGACATAAACACTTATAAACTTGCAACAACAACACTCATAATTATTATTTTTTACTTTTTTACTTCTCTTTTTGAACTATTAGTCGATCAAAGTGAGGTTATCCTATAAGGATTTAGCTGAATTCCATTCACTAATACTTTGAAAGGAGTTCCATCTAATTTCTATAATTGAACTGCTCCTCCTTCAGTGATCTAAATGACAATATATGGTCCCAGCCATTGTGTCTGAAGCTTTCTAGGATGCTTAAAAAACTTACTATCATAGAGGAGAACAGGATATCCAATCTGAAACTACTTATACTTAATATGTTGGCTGTGCCAATATTTTTGTCACTCCGTCTCGACATTTTGATGATATCCTATGATGAATCGATATTCTTATAATTGTACTAGATGAAACAATATTTGTTCGATAGCACCAACATCAATCATTTCAGGAATCGAAACTATCCTTAGACTAGATACAATATATTCCATTGACATAACAACCTCTTGTCCATAAACCAGTATAAATGGGGTTTGGCATGTCAACGCTTTATAGGTGTGAAATAGACCCATAATAATGTAGTTATTTTCTGATCCCAATCATCTCTTTGTATATTACAGATCTTTGTCAGTTCATTCTTTAGAATCTTATTGAATGCCTCAACAACACCATTAGCTTGTGGATGATATGGTGTTGTCTTCCGGTGGTGAATTTGAAATTCCTTAGTTAATTTGTTAATCATTTGATTGAAAAAATGTGTCCCTTGATCACTTACCAAAATATTTAGACATCCAAATCGGGTCACTACATGGTTTAACAGAAATATGGCAGCGCTCGCAGCAGTACAATCCTTTTCTAGCACTGCTTCATCCCATCTAGTTAAGTAATCTGCCACAGTGATTACATAAAGTGCACCCATTATTTTTCCTAGTGCATGAATAGGTCCCACAAAATCAACAACCCTTTTGTCAAATTCCTATAAAGTTATCTTTCGTACTAGTGACATCTCATCTTGTCGCGATGATTTTCTAGTTCTTTAGAAAATATCACATCTACGACAATAATATCTAGCGTTTGCATGCAGAGTAGTCCGCAAAAAATATACTTGTAGTATCTTGCACATTGTTTACTTTCCTGCATAATAACCTCCTGTGACACCAACACGTTCTTCAGTCAATACCATTGGTCGCTCATGTTCCAAGACACAACAACAAAGGATTTCATCTGGTCCCATTTTGTATAGTTGTCTAATGATCAACATGAAATCTGCAACCTTTACAACTGATTGCTTCTTCTGAGTTGTACTGAATCCCTGTGGTGCATATCCTGTAGTTAATAAATGTATAATATATCTATAGTAATCATCAAATATATTGACTATAAATAGTTGTGCGTTAGGAAGATTATCGTAGAGATTACGATTATCTTCTCCACTTTCTATCCTCGACAGATGGTCTGGTCCTGAATTCAGTCAACCCAGTTTAACATTAATCTCAAATTCGAATTATTGGAAGAGGAGAAGCCATCGAAAAATATTCCTCCCAACACTGGATTATTGAGCAAATATTTCAATCTAGAATGATCTGTATACATCTTGAAATGTCCTCCCAGCAAATAGTGTTGAAATTTTTGAAGCGCATATACCATAGCTAGTCCTTCTCTTTCTGTCATGGTATAGTTATTCTCTGTTGTTGATAATTTTCTAATAGTAAATGAAATGGGATGATCAATAGAACCTTCGCATGGTTGTGCAAGTACAACACCCAACGTGACAAACGATGCATCAACATGTACATGCAACTCTTTTTTCCAATCTGAAAAGAGTAATATGGGTGTTGTAACCATCTTGTTTTTAAGAACATTCAGACTCTCTTGACATTGCTCACTCCACTATAACTTGACATCCTTCTATAACAATTTCTCCACAGGGGAAGTCACTTCTGCATATCCTCTAATAAATTTCCAATAGTACCCCGTATGTCCTAAAGTAGTTCTCAACTACTTTACTGTCGAGGGTGGTGGTAGGTCGACAATAATTGTGATATTTGCAGGATCCATTAGTATTTCACTATGACAAAACCCATGACCCAACAAGATTCCAAATGGAGCAAAAAAAGTGCACTTTTTCAAATTAAGGGAAATTTGGAACTATTGACATCATTCTAGCATCATACTAAGACTCTCGATATGATATTTTATTATCCCAAATACCATCCAGTCATCAAAGTATACTTCAAGAAAATAATGTATGAAATATTAAAAAGAAGCTACAAGTATCCTAGAAAATAAAACATGAGCATTCTTGAGTCCAAAGGGCATTATCATATATTGGAAACATCCCCATTCCGTCACAAAGGTTGTCTTTTGTCGATATTCCTTTGCAATCTTGATCTGATATGACCATATATTAATATACAAGTCAAATATGAGAAAAATACACGTAGAATATTCTACAACATATATGTGGGATATTCTATGACAGAGTTGTCTTATTTTTCACCCCCAATACTATAAACAAGGAATGATATATGACGACAATCCCGTTGGATATGCGACACATTTACGTCAAAAATTCTACGGCTATCTTGTTGGATGTTCCACCCTTAATCCTGTGACATAGTAATGATATCTGACAATGGAGCCATCAGATATCCGACGACAACACTCACAAATGTCGTATAGGAAACTACATTTGTCATTGGAGGTATGGCATGAATGTCAGAAAAGTGGGGAATTAATTTAGATATCCGACGACATAAAAGAGGAAAATTGACAAGAGTTGCCGTCGATGGTACGGAATACTCGTTGGATACAGTGGGATAGTCCGTCGAATATCCGACAATGATCAATATTAAAAAAAAATACTATTTCTATGGTATAATTCTCTTTGTTAGAAGCAACATTTACATAAAATTGGATGTATGAATCAAGGCTTAATCGCTCATGTTAATTTAAATTAAACATATGGTATATGGTTTATGGAAATGAGTTGTTAACCCTTTGAAAGTTACAAAATGTGGTAACATTTCTGTTATGATGGACTTAAATGTAAATTTGGCATTGAATCCTAGAAGGACATGAAATTATTATGCTTATTTAATGGCATTGGCAGCCCAACCCCCTCCCCCCTAATGTGGCCAAATTCTTGTTTTGTGTTTATCATACGTGGCTTCATACTCAAAAAATCTCTACAATTTTATTTGTTGATGTCGTTGCATTTTGGAAAGGTAATAGAAAATGGAAAATAAGAAATATTTAGAGTCAATGCTAAATTATTGTAAGAAAGCAGGAAAATTTAGAGAATATACTTACATGCTTTCTTTCAAAGAAGGAAACATTAATTTCTATGTTGTAAGAAAGCAGGAAAATTTTTGACAGAACAAGGAGAATCAATCACACTCACAAAAGGAGGGTGTGCGTACCTACTCTATTAAAGTTGCATATGTTCCATTGAGTTGACATATGTTCCATTGATTTGACATATGTTGAAAAATATAAAAAATAATATTACGTTAATAGAGACTGTTGCAACCCATACTTTATTGAAAACGAACACCACAAGTAATGGATTATATCAAACCAATTAACAACTCATAATTTATTATCCACTTCAATTGTAAAGTAAACAATTATTTTCACTAAGAAATCAGTATGGCAAACATTGGGTTAACATAGCACCGAGCTCAAATTTGCAAAAACTAGATGCAAGCAAATAATGAAAATAGCCAGAGAATGTGAATGTGTGTTTGGGTGACCAAGGATATTGCTTGAAATTCTAAATGACCAGCCCATGGTCCATATTCTTGCATACTTCACAAATATTCATCAGAAGGAACATCATCTTCAACAAAAGGTTTAAATTCTTCATGGTGGTTCTGCACAAAAATCCAATAAATATATCCAACTTTTTCAATTTTCTTTGAAATTAATTCAAGAAAGAAAGACATAAATATCTAACAAGAAAAAAGAGGTTGATTCTTTTGAAATCCATCTACATTTCTTATTAAATATGTTAGAATAATCAACCCATAGTTTACCCACTTAGACATTAATTCATTTATTTTTGTCTTATTTGCCTAGTTCATGTGTCCCACCTTGTGCAAATTGCTATTTGCCTATCCATAGAGGTCAAACTTGCCACATTTGACTCATGTAGCACATGGGAGAGCTAAAGGAATCAATTCTGGTTTATTCCTGGCCTCCTAGGCGCCCTTCTGCTCTTTCTGCTTTATTGCCTGCTTTTTTAGTGTTTTAAGACAAAAGGAAAAGCTAGACTAGGTGAGGTTGACTTGTTTTTGTCCTACACATCCTCCTCTTTTTTCTCCATGCAAAAGCATGTATGAGCTGCCATTCCACCACTCTTTAGCTTTCCTATGCCCTTTTTCCAATTCGTGAGCTCCATGACAGATTTGGGATCAGCTTTTTACACCTATGGGGGATTTGCTTATTTTTGGTAAGCCTGCTTTATGCTAGATTTGGATGCATCCTCATGCATTCGATTTCTTGATGTATTCTATTTATTCAGAAACCTATGTTATTACAGGGTTGGCTATTGCACACTCAGTTAATACAATTTAGTGTTACAGCTCCATATTCAGTCTCTCTTGTTAGCAATTTTGCATGATCAATTGATAATTGTTGTGAGTAAAATTAATCTATTGCTGGCCTTAATTTCCATATGGTATCAGAGCCATTGTATGTTGTTTCTCTCCTTCAAAAATTGTTTTGCAAGTTCGACATCAAGACTGGGAGCCTTCTACTGACAGCCGGGACAAATTTTCTAGAGCTATGGATCAATCACAAAAAACTATCTTGACTCCCTTCAATTTATTTGAATGGAAAGCAGAGATGGAGATACTGTTGAGAGCGAAAGGCCTCTACAGGGTGACTATGGCAACAGAAGCAGAGCCCAATGCAGCTGCAGAGAAGATAAAATGGCACAACAGGAGGGATGAGGCTTATGGCCTCCTGTGTCTGAGTATTTCCAGAGACCTCCTTTTCCATCTCGATGGATTGACATCACCGAATAAAGTATGGGAGAAGCTTGCTGATCTTTTTGGAAAGACAGATGAGATGAGGGGACATCAAATCGAGAATGAGCTGATTTCTCTGAGTCCAACAAGCTTTGAATCCCTGCAGCTATATTTCTCCAAGTTCAAAGCACTAGTTTTGCAGCTGAAAGAGTGTGGTATTGAAAAGAAAGATGATCAGCTCGTACTGGCCATCCTCTCGAAGCTGGGCCCTGATTATTCAGTGTTTGTTTCGACCTTCTATGCTACAAAACTGACAGCTCGAGCCTGGAAGATGCCTAGCCTTGCAGATTTCATGGAATCTCTCACACAAGAACAAGATAAGCTGGTGATGATGGGCACCATCAAACCATCCAAAGATCAAGC
>LPNX010538462.1:1873301-1912272 GCA_001517045.1 Pseudotsuga menziesii
AATTCATGATAATGAAGCTAGCAAGCTATGGCATGAGAGATTTGGCCACCTTAACTACAAATATCTTTCTGATCTGAGTGAAAAAGAGATGGTCATAGGGCTGCCCAAGATAAAATTTTCCAAAGGAGTCTGCCAAGGCTGTATCCTAGGAAAACATCCAGAGCACAAATTTGAGAGAGCTAGTCATGAGAGAACCTCTGCACCCCTCGAGCTGATCCACAGTGATGTTGCTGGTCCATTCCCTCATATGTCCATGAGTCAGGCCAAGTATGCATTAACTTTATTTGATGACTTTTCCAGGTATTGTTGGGTTCACTTCCTGAAACACAAGTCTGAAGTTTTTGGCCTATTCAAAGTCTTTAAGGCTTTGGTTGAAAACCAGTCTGGAAGGAAACTCAAGGCCCTCAGATTTGACAATGGTGGTGAGTATGTCAAGTTTGAGTTTATTAACTATTGTGCAGATGCAGGTATTCAGATGCAACATTCTATCCCTTACACACCACATCAAAATGGTGTTGCTGAGAGGAAGAACAGATCACTGAAGGAGATGGCAACATGCATGATGGAGGCCAAAACTTTGCCACCAAAGTACTGGGACGAAGCTATCAATTGTGCAGCCTGTATTCAGAATAGGGTGCCTCACAAACAGCTTGATGGTATGACTCCCTTCGAATCATGGAGTGGGCACAAGCCAGATGTGACCCATTTCAGGATTTTTGGCTCAAAGGCATGGGCTAGAATCCCGATAGAGAAGAGGAAGGCTTTGCAGCCCCAAAGCCAAGAGTGTATTTTTGTTGGATACTGTGAATATTCAAAAGGGTACAAGTTGATAAATTTGAGCACAAATAAAGCCTTCATCAAAAGGTGTGTTCAGTTTGAAGAAGAACCCCTTGCGGAAGTGGAAGTTGGTGAAGCCTCTTCACCACCTAAACCTCAAGAAGTAAGTAAAGAGTTTGTTGAACATGCTGATTCTGATTTTTTTGATGGATATTATTTTATTGCAGACCCTAACAGCCCCACAAGGCCAAAATGGGCAACCAAGACACTACATGCAGTAGGTGAGCTAGCTGGGGATCCCAATGACCCAAGGAGGACTAGATCTCAATTTGAGAATGGTCTGTGCATGAAGGATCCTTTGTTTGATGAAAAATGATATTTGATGGTGGAGTCTGATCCTCAAACATATGAAGAAGCATCAGGAGATCCAATATGGAAAACAGCCATGAAGGAGGAGTTCAACTCACTCCAGAAGAACAACACATGGGAGCTAGTGGATCTTCCCCCAGGGAGAAAACTAGTACAGTTTAAGTGGGTCTATAAGACCAAATTTGCTGCTGATGGTTCACCACTAAAGTACAAGGACAGATTGGTAGACAAAGGCTACTCACAGGTTCATGGCATAGATTACAATGAGACCTTTTCCCCAGTGGCAAAAATGGATTCCATCAGGCTAGCTCTAGCCATTGCAGCCTCAAGGCAATGGGAGGTACATCACATGGATGTAAAGTGTACCTTCCTAAATGGAGATCTCACTGAGGAGATATATATGCATCAGCCTCAAGGTTTTGCTACTAACCCTTCTCTTGTGTGCAGGTTGAGAAAGTCATTGTATGGGCTAAAGCAAGCCCCGAGGGCTTGGTATGCCAAGATTGATAGCTTCTTGCTATCACTGAATTTTGTTAGGTGCAAATCAGATCCAAATGTATATTTGAAGTTAGTTAATGTTTCATTAATGATCATTGTGTTATATGTTGATGACCTCCTCATTACAGGAAGCTCACAGGCTGAGATTGCTTCCTTAAAAGGAGCTATGAACCAAGCCTTCTCCATGACAGATTTGGGGCTCTTAAGTTAATTTTTGGGGCTTGAGATCTCTGAAACCAAAGCTGGAATCAAGGTGCACCAGTCCAAATATGCCTTGGACTTGCTGAACAAATTCAAAATGAAGGATTGCAAAGCAAGCAAAACTCCTTTCCTTTCAGGAGTAAAGCTGGAAGAAGATGATTCTTCACCGATGGTAAACAATACACTGTATAGGAAATTGATTGGCTGTTTTTTGTATTTGACACATACTCGACCTCATCTTTGTTATGCAGTAAGTGTGGCTTCTAGATTCATGGATCAGCCTCAAGAGATCCATTGGAAAGCAACCAAAAGGATCCTTAACTTTGTCCAGGGAACAAGGACACATGGGATCTTCTATAAAGCAAAATCTGATCTTGAGTTGATTGGATTTACTGACAGTGATTGGGTAGGTGATAGAACAGACAGAAATTCCACATTAGGATATGTGTTCATGCTTGCAGAAGGGCCAATCATCTGGTCAAGCAAGAAACAGAGTGCCATTGCACTCTCATCTACAGAAGCAGAGTACAGAGGAGTTGTTAATGCAGCAACTCAATGTTTATGGTTGCAGGGTTTACTTGGAGAGTGTGGTTTCGAACATGAGTACTCAACTACCATCTACTGTGATAACTAGAGTACCATTTGAATCTGCAAGGATCCAGTTCAGAAGCAAAGAACTAGACACATTGAGATCCATATGCACTACATCAGAGAACTTGTGCATGATGGCACCATTCACCTACTCTTCTGTTCATCTTCAGAACAAGTAGCTGACATCTTCACCAAAGAATTTTGTGAGAAGACATTCAACAATCTCAAATCACTGCTAGGGATTGCTGATCATGCTGTGAAAGCATGAGTGAAGACAAGATTCTACAATTTTGTTTTATAGTCCATGTTTAAGGGAGGATTTTTCCAAGTTGGTTTTGCCTCTTTCCTTGTTTAAATGGATTTGCAGTATGTAAAGGGTGACTAAGCCTTGTTGCTAGGCCCTATAATTTTCTGATATATTACTCATAAGTCAGGCTTAAGGGGGGGTGTTAGAATAATCAACCCATATTTTACCCACTTAGACATTAATTCATTTATTTTTGTCTTATTTGCCTAGTTCATGTGTCCCACCTTGTGCAAGTTGCTATTTGCCTATCCATAGAGGTCAAAATTGCCACATTTGACTCATGTAGCACATGGGAGAGCTAAAGGAATCAATTCTGCTTTATTCCTGGCCTCCTAGGTGCCCTTCTTCTCTTTCTGCTTTATTGCCTGCTTTTTTAGTGTTTTAAGGCAAAAGGAAAAGCTAGACTAGGTGAGGTTGACTTGTTTTTGTCCTACACATCCTCCTCTTTTTTCTCCATGCAAAATCATTTATGAGCTTCCATTCCACCACTCTTTATCTTTCCTATGCCTTTTTTCCAATTCGTGAGCTCCATGACAGATTTGGGATTAGCTTTTTACACCTATGGGGGATTTGCTTATTTTTGGTAAGCCTGCTTTATGCTAGATTTGGATGCCTCCTCATGCATTCGATTTCTTGATGTATTCTATTTATTCAGCAACCTATGTTATTATAGGGTTGGCTATTGTACACCTAGTTAATACAATTTAGTGTTACAGCTCCATATTCAGTCTCTCTTGTTAGCAATTTCGCATGACCAATTGATAATTGTTGTGAGTAAAATTAATCTATTTCTGGCCTTAATTTCCACAAAATATCCATAATGAGTATGACTAAATCAATTCAACCTAGAATTTAAACACTTGAATCAGTCTGTTCAAATAAAATGGATTGAGTTATTGCAATAATATAAACGAATTAAAAGGTTGATTGGATGATTAACGAATGACCAACCACAACACAAGAAAAATTATTCGTTTATACATGGTTTTCTTATCATGATTTTGATTCAATGTGTGGAATTTGAATATGGACACATAAACGCAACATTTTTCTTTAAAAATGTATAAAAAACTCAATTCAATAGGGAAATATACACCAATCCATACTTGTGCACTGCAACTACAAGTGATGGAGGTTCAAGAACAAATACATCAAGTACTCAGTAAAGATAAGGAGATGACTTGTGCTTGTATAACATAATCATGTGCAGGATGAATGTCCCCTAGATAAGATGCTAGAAGTTGGTAATTATAAGGGGAGTCATTGAGGAACTGTGCAACCATGAAAGTATGATACATGTTGCTTCTATTATATTGAAATGAAAATTTCTAAAATCTAGTAAATTTAAATAAACAATATATGGAATCTATTATAACATAAACTATATAATCCACAAAAATTCTCCAACACAAGGTCATTCTAAACCCAATGAGCCAAACAACTTAACATTTAAGCCTCTTCTACAATGTGTCAAGTGTGGGGAATTTGACCATTATAATTATTTCAGCCACAATAATTACAAAAATTGGATTTGGTAATTTGAGAATTACCTTTGAAACTATGAATTAATTTTCTAATCTTGTTTCCTATCGCTCCTTCCTCTCTCACAACCTCTATCTTAACATATTCTGCACACCTTCCTATGAATACTCTAGCGGGACCTTCATTGTCATTCTTCGTTAACCTCTCTTCTTGCTTGATCAACAAACCTACAAATTCTTTGAATGTTGGAATATCCTGTCAAGAAGATATGCAAAATGAAGTTTATAAAATTCAACGTGAATTAAGGAAGCTATTGAATGAAATGGAAATAATACTAAGTCTTTAATTTCAGTATCAATCACCACAAACTCATTCTAGGCACGATCTGTTATAGAATCAAATTTATCCATATTAATATTTGTTAATTTGATCAACATAATAAATTTCAAAGTTCATTAGTGTTTTCATATAATTTTTTAAACTTCTTCCATACCTCAATAGCATTGCTACGACCTTAAATTTGAGGAAGGATGTGATCCACATGAGCAAAAGATAAAAGAAGAAAGGAATTTTTTTTCTTCTCATCATTTTTGGACACCTTCATTTTTCTTCTTTTATGTGTTCTAATTTAACAATTATAGATAATACCATCAATAGTATGAATTTTCGTGATATCCATAGAATTTTTAATGAAATTTTCCAAAGACATTTATTATAGAAAATTATGGACAACTACTACAATATGCCATACCTATAGATCAAGGGATGTTGATTTCAAAAGTTGTACAACATCATGTTGATCACTAAGTTTTTTATATTGTATAGTGACCTAGTCAAACATGTCTCTATGACCATTTGTGGCAAGCTTGACACCCACCAAGGATGAAGCTATATATGGGAACTGCCACACACCATGTCAAATATATATTATATATGTTCACATGAATATACTAATGTCCATAAGACAATGTGTTACTTAAAATAACATACCATTTTATCAAGTTGTATTGATGCTTCTTATGCTTACAGCTTAGGAAGTAGAATTTTTGTATATCCTGCATCAAATACGAGTAATCATGGGAAATCAAGATAATAACAAGAATTGGAAAAGTTCAAAAACTAGCATCCCATTTACAAGAATTGGTGGCATATTGAACTTACCCTTACTTGCACTTTTGTTAAAACTAGAGATTAATAGTTGGAATCCTCTCTAGATTCTCTACTTGGATGGAAATACCTCATGAAGGGTCCCTCAAAACAACATCATATTCCAAATATTATTAGTATATTTTAATAAATCTAACATATGTAATAAATTTTGTTCATCCTATTTCCATTATAAATAAGAAATGCAAAGATTACATTCTAGAATTTTACATGTTGCAATAAGTATAGTAAGGTCTTCAATCGATGAATTATCCAAGAATGTACCAGGAAATTGTCAAAATTTAGATGACACGTGAGTGGGTTGTATAAAGGCACCACCGTGGCCATTCATTGATCTCCTCTTTGTTTAAAGAATAATTTAATATTCTCTACTAAACAAGACCAACCATGTGAAGGTGTAATATCTTATGCCCCCCCCCCCCCCTCACATCACTCTCAATTCCCCATACCCAATGCATGTACTTGAAAAAACAAGTATGTGCAAACATGCATATTTTATCATAAAGAAACATTTACCATTCACTCGATAAAATATAATATCCATTAAACCATTCATTCATTCAGTAGGGAAAACAAATATGCATGACACTATATTATCGAAAATAATTTCATAGTATTTTTTCAATCACTTATTTCTATTTTTTTTCTCTTTACAAAATCAAGAAGAAACCCATCGCCTGGAACTTGTTGTTCAATTCTTGTTGGTTCACAAACTTGTAGTGGATTTTGCAGCAAGGGGTCCCGATTTGCTGCAATAATTTGAAAATGTTACATTGATATATTCTGGTATTATAATGACAAGTATTTCGTTTTTAAAAAAATTGCAAAGTTGTTTTTTACCTAATGTGGCCACATTAGGTACTTCATATTCCTGTACTCTAGGCTCAACCTGTACAGTGTGACCCTCTACATGCTCTCCTGTTTAAACATGGAAAACTACAATTAATGTTCACCATATTCAACGCAATAACTAAAATTTACGTAGCATATGAATAAATTCATTACCAGGATTCGAAGCATGATCTTCGATTTGTTTTTTTCCATTGACCTCGACATTGATTTGATTGTTTCTTTCCTGCTCAAAACATAGTCAATATTTTATGGAAATTTTTTATAACGAATAGATTGCACAAGTAATAAATCTTCATTAAACTATATAGATTTTATAAACTTGTGTGCAAGGTGGATCACCAAAAGACTGTGTTTTCCCAAAAAATATTTTTCGGTGTTCAACAACAACTTCAAAGTCGTGCTGGAAGCCAAGCTTTAGGTCTTCCTAAGTGGGCACTTCCTTGAATCGGTCGGCTTGTATATTTGCATAAAGTCATGAATTTACCTTTTGCGGTGCAATAAAATGAAAATAATTTGTAATTTATTATTTGGATGCATTATTAATTTTTCGATACTTAAAATTCGTGCAGCCAAACTTGAATAACCACCAGGACCAAGTTTGTGCTGACCAATTTTTTATTTTCTTTCCTTTGTGGCCTTTGATGTGTCAGACAACCTATGAAAGTGTTGAAATAGGTTAGATGTTACAAATTTGATATATAAATTAATAATACAAAGGTTTAGAATTACATTGTGGAAAGTACTGCATACCTCCTTATGCTTGGTTGTAGATTTATTTGTTTTCTTAGAGTCCTCTCCATTCCATCTTCCACTAGGCCTTTCCACTCTCTAGCTGTAATCATCGAAGTGCGCTCATACCTAGGTTTTCTTTCTAGGTGAACCCTATATTGGTCCCAGACAATATTCTTATGTTGTCCAGCCTTCTTTAGGAACACAACTCTATTAAATGTCTCGTTTACGAACATGCCAACCAACAGATTAATGAGCTCATATTTTTAATTTTTAATTTGTCTATCCCACCTTGTGCGGATGGTGGGCCCAAATATCTCCAAGGAAAAATAATTTAGATGTTTATAAAAATTGTCATTTCCTGGAAAACAATCATGCCATCATTAGTTGAAAGACAATGTTTTATCATTATATAGACAATCAAATTATAAACACTAACTTTAACAATGCATAATAATTACCTGGGATCTTCTCTATGTTTATTGGAACAAGCTCTTCGTCCACCAAGAATTTTTTCTGTATGTACCTATGCTAGTGACATGGGAAGATCCAAGAAATGTTGCTTCAACAATATCAATACTATCATGCTCTGCATCGACCCCTTCTTCTGCACTCACAACTGGCATTGGGGTGTCAATAAACATGTTGCAGACTGTTCAGTCGACAACAGTGGATGTAATGGGGATTTCTCCCCAGCTACGTGAAAATGCACCAACCTTAGCTCGTCCAGAGCATAAGGAATATTTCAAAAAATAAAAAAAACAAGACAATAACATCAAATATTTTTAAAGGGTTTTCACATATATATAAACTAACTAATGCAAAAAAAAATAAACACACCTTTCTGAAAATGGGCCACCGTAGCCGTCCTTGGAAGTGGTGCCGCAACTCCATGGTTTGGGTCTCAATATCTTCCACAACTAGTTTTCAAATGGGGGGAATGGATCCAAATGGGTACAGAGTGAACTCAACATACACCGTAGGAAATGGAGTGGCAAAATATGGAAGGGAAAGTATGTGACGTGACTGATGGAAAAATGGAAAAAAGTGATCCAAAAGTGTTTTGGAGGAATCCTTCACAATGTATTTATAGTATGGTCCTAGGGTTTTTTGACCCAAGGTAATGACCCATGATATTTTATTGCCCATGGTATTTAACTATGGTTTTTCGACCCATTCTCTTTTTTAGATTTTTTGACCCTTTTTAGGAGATAGTGAGGATAAATCATAATAAATGATCATCATCCCTTCATTTATGGGGATAAATAATAATGTTTTGGACCATTTTTTGTGGAAATACAATTGTGAAGGTAAAAAATGAAGGAAATATGGTGGGAATATGATGTATGCATATGGTTTAGACCATGGAGAGATTGGTGAACACTTTTTAGTGTTAACATATTTCCTCATGAGGTGTGAGGGCAGGAGCTCATCGTATGGCCGATGGACATCATAGTATCATGGGAATATGGTGACAATAGTGGAGAGATTGGAGAGAACCCCAGAGATGTGGAGCTTCCTCGTTCGAACTACGGTGGCTTTTGGTTTTTTATTGGTTCTAAAAAATGGATGAGATACATATAATGTGTGCCATGTATATGGATGAGGTGGGAATACCCATGCCCGTAACAATGTAAAAAAGAATAAATAATGAGTATTAAGGCTCAAAATAATGGGAGCCGATCAATACATATACAACTAGTGATACATAATGGTGGTGTCAATGGGAGGCTGGATACATATAATGATCTGAAGAACTGATACATAGGAACAATGGAATTCTCATGGAATGCAATATCATCACAACTGATGCTCTACTGGATATGGAAGTGTACATATCTGGATGGACTCTGTTTGTGCTATAAATTGACCCTATACTACAAAGGGAACAAGCTAGTACAATCTCAAAACAACTAAAAGAAAATGGGAATTTTTTTTGTAATTTTTTGGTTTGAAGGTTTCATTCACGAGAAGGTAATCAATCATCAAAATAATGCAAACATCGAATCATAAAGCAGTCTTATAGAATTGAAACATAAATATACAAAGCACATATATAAACCATAAGCATCATAAAACAAGAAACCGGTTTATCCACAAATTAGTAAGCATTTGCATGAATAATAACTTAATCAATAAATGAAATCACCAATAGGGTGGTCAAATTGACCATAAACATAACCAGCAAAGAGGATCAAATAGTGGCTTATATATATGCATTCAAATCAATAGTATCAGTCTCCAAAAATAACTTACATGAGAGTAAAATGCATCAATCTAAATATATAACAGTGCCTCAGTCCTATAGCCCTTCTCCCGAACAAAAAATCTCCCCAACGACTATATGCTTGTCCCCCTTTTATAATTACAAATATCCCAAAATGAAATAGTTCCATATTCACTTCTTTAGGTCAATTTCAAAACTACTCAGTAGTTACATTAACCAACTTTTGAAAGAATAAAAACTAATTGACTGAAAATAGAAAAATCAGATTCTTGGGAAATTTGGCGAATTTATGAAAACTGGGTCTCAAAGACGCCTCCATATATCTTGATCCAGGACACCTGTGCAAAACATGAGAGAGGTTTTTCTAAATGATTCCATAATGAACAAAAACCTCTCTTGGGTTTTAAAAATTATACTCCAATTGATTGCAGGACGGGACGGAAGTTTGTAACTAAAGCAGTAAATTATTTAATATTTTAAACCCTGAAAAATATGCCTTAAAGATGAATTTGAATATTTCAAACCTTGATAGCTGTTGTAAAAGTGAGAGAGGGTTTTGTGAAGGAGTCTGTTTTGGAAAAAAACCTCTTTTTGTTTTCCATAATTCGTTTCCATCACCTCGTAATCTTCTCCCAATGAAAATGACAAAAATAGAGAAAAACATAGATTTTGTTTTTTCATCTCTTAAATCTTCTTAAAGAATGAATTCATGCTCATCCTAGTCATGCTTTTTTTCTCTGCACAATTCCAATAACCTCCTTGCTCCATAATTTATGAAATTAATCATCGACTGATTTCTTGGAACTAAACAGGATTAGAAATATTAACAAATCTAAGAATACGTGGCTTCCAATTTTAGAATTCGTGACTTCCCCTGTCTTCAGTTCTTTTAGTGATGAATCATCATGAATTTTCTAGGTGTTATAATATATTAAACAGCTCCTTGGTGGTATTTTAACATCATAAAATGTAATGTACCAACACTAGCCATGAATCAACCACGATTCTCCATCATTTCAGACTCCGGCAGTGCCTTAGTGTATGCAGTTTTAGTCACTGCAGTGCGGGAATGTCTCCATAAAAAATTCTTTGCAAACAAGCTCAACATAGAGGTTAAATTACAACATAAGAGTTAAATCAAATGCCATAACAAGTATTTTGAAGACCTTTTTTAAAGAAATGAAACATTTAAATAAGCCACAATGTATAGAGGTAAAATAAAATAAATTAACATTCATAACATAGAAAATGGGAAGAAAATCAAAACTATTCAATTTAAAATAAAACAAAATAGAAGTAAAAAGGAATGAAAAATTAAGAAAAAAACAAATAGGGACTAGGTACAATTCCAGTCCTAACATTTGGCTCCGGTTGGTGGATGAAAGCCTCCTTGTGAGTTTTCAATATCATGTATACCTTGTGCCTTATTCATTGGGTGATGGAGTCATTTGTATCTAGTTCCCAACCTATTCCAAAAATTATAACCCCGCTCGTATGACTGTCAAAATAAACTGAAATTGCTCACTCCAAACCATACTTGCTGAAAAAAAATCCTCACACTGCAAACTAAAATCATTGCTCAAGCAATGAACTTATTTATTTACACTTCTTACTCTAATCCACTATGTTGTTGCTTGATCAAGTAAAGTCATGCTTCCAATGAAGTAATGCAAATATCTGACTAACTGGTGAAACTTCTAGTCTGGAGATGATGAATAAAGGAGACCATGGAATCCAAATTTCATTTGACAAAGACTATCTGACATTTAAACTGCTCAAAGATTCCATATAATCAACAAATAGATCAATGAATCTACAAAGAAATACCTCTTGCTGCTGCTTCAGCTGAAGATCAGAAGATCTTTGCATATCTTCTTCCTCATAATGGTTGCCACTTTCAGCTACCTGCAAATATGAACATGGCTGTAGACCGATCTCTTTACTAATCATAGGTTGTTTGATATTATTTGTAGATTCAGGTTGGAGCATGATGAATGCAATCTTGTTGATATTCAGAGATGGCTGCTCAATGTCTTCTACGGATTCAAGATGGTTGATTTCCACACAATGTTGTTCCTCATGAAAATATGATCCAGACTTGTCACACATCCACTGGATGCTTATCAAATCAATAAAATGTGATGGAGGGATTCACTCTTCTTCATCTAAAAACTCATCATAGATAGGTGAAACCAAAATTCTTTTATCTTGCAAAGAAAAACAAGAATCCTCTGGATCTTTCTCTTCAATCTCAGGTGAAAATACATCATGGGGAACCTTTTGAAGAACATAAGAAAAATATTCTTCTACAACTATTTCATCTTTTAAATCTAAGATATTAGGTGCATCAGATACTGTTAGCTGGAATATTTCACCTCCTGTGGACAGCAAGGTGTTCCACTGGTCTAAATTGTTCAGATCCAGAACAAATAGAGGACAGAGGTTGAAGACTCTCCCTAGATGTTGTAGATATCTGGAATACAAGGATTTGATGGTTCACCTGTGTACCTGCAAAAAAGCTCAACACGAAACGAATCAAAGCAACCAGAATATGATCTACTAATCTATGCTAGTGACTAAACTTGCATTAGAAATATGAAGAAGTTTACAACCAAGCCTTAGTGTTGACATGCATCTCCATAAAACCAACTCTTCATCCCCAAAATATCCGACTGTAGCTCTCTATGCTCTCTCCGAAAGATCTTGGGCCAAGAATCAATCCAACAACATAACAATACCTTCAATGTTCAACCCTCAACCATGGCTATGAGATCATATTTATAGGGATTTAATGGATAGAGATGGTTGAGAAATTAGTGGGTGAGGTGGCCTCTTAGATCCTAGAATAAGGGATCTCGAGCTCAACCAACCCACAACAGTAGGGATAAGGCAGTACATGAGGCTTATAATCTAGAAGCTCGAGAAACTTCTCTTTTTCCCCTTTTTAACCTAGGGTACCGCGCTTCTCCTTCTTTGACAGAGCGGTTTTGGTAATAACTTCCTGTGGACCAAGGGAAATGGGTGGTGGCATCACTTGTGGACAACCAATGAAAGGCGGTGCGAGTAGGGGTACCACTCCTAGATAAAGGGGCATGTGCGATGCTGGGAATTTGTATGATAGATTAATGAAAAACCATTTAGTTTCCACTCCAGAAGCTGGGATTCAGGGCAAGTAGGTATATCAAATGTCTTATCACATGATGGTGACAGGATTTTGGTATAACAGGATGCCCCCCAAAGCATGAGTCTTAGAGTGATACAATAAATGAGAGCTTTGAGAACAAGTCGTCGCCAGGAGATGAAAATGTCGGCTCGATCGGAGTATGCAGTCAAGTAGGCATCTGTAGTACATCAGTATGTTGAATCATAGACACAAGTAACCAAACTCATAGCTGTAGAACAATACACGGCAGATCCATGAGTGGAATAAACAAGCATGGCTACTAGAATATAGTGTAGATCCATGTGATAGAGGACTCAAACTTGGACATAGTTACCAGACATACAATGTATATCTATGTCATACAGACACAAATTTGAGCATAGCCATGACCATACAAATGTGGATCCATGCTAGATATACAAAACTCCATCGCAACCTGGGGAAAAAGCAATGAGCATTTTTTTTCAAATGCCCAGGGTCTTCGTCTCATCTTCCATAAAGTACGATTCTATCCATGTGATTACAATGATCTGAAGTCGAACATGGTAGATACCACTTGATTACCGGCCAATGATGTGAACCGTTAACAAGTGCGAGGGAGATCACCATTAATGTCAATGATTCCCAAGGTACTCTAGTACAATCTACTGAGTGCAAATAGATGTCCTGATGTCAAACACCTAGTTGATTCTATCGATCAAAGGTCAATGATGTGAACCTATGTCAATATTGAGAGAATCTATCATTAAGGCATACAGATCTCAAGGTACTAAATATTGTTTCTAAGACTATTTCCCGGATGATGAGCTGATGTCGACGGGAATAGTCTCGTCGAAGGAGGGTCATGATGAGTCCCACATCGATGACATGAAACTCAGAACATAGTTCTGGAATGATGTGCATGTAGTAACCATATGAATGACTCAAAGATATTGACACAAAGACTGTGTAGACTGCAGAGGTAAAACTTCTTCAAATCCCCTTTGAACATCGGGCGGCACGACAAAATGACTTGGTAGCATGACTAGATAGGACAGATACACAATGCGACAGCGGACAATGCATTCTTTTGAAAGCCTCAAAGGATTGACATGACTCATGAAAGTGGATCATCACGGAGATCAGCTGAATACCCAATTGAATGACATGATTGTGCAGACAAGTGCCATGTTCAAAGGTAATGACAAAAAACTGCCATTATTTACAAAATGATTCCCTTCCCATTTTCCCCATCATGATCGATGAGTGCCTCTTTTCAGTTTTATGAGTTCAAAGAGGGTAACAAACACTCGATATATCTTGTCAGAAGACAAGTCCAGGCTCATATGTTTTACGAACCTGAGAGAGGAGGGGTTCGTTCCCAAACGGGCCTCTCAATGTTTAATTTAACAAGCCCACTGAAAAAAAACTTGGTATCATTCATGTTTAGAGAGTCTAAACGAATACGGAAGAAAAATCCATGGGGGTCCTTTTTCATATGATTTAGTCTCTAAGGCCCGAAAAATTGTAAAATTATACCTTAGAGAACTCTTCCAGTCATGATTGGATGGAGTGATCCTTTTTCGTAAATAGTCCTATCCGAACCGAAAAACAGATAACCTACCGTCGGATGGACGACTCTTCAAATACTTTAACGAGCGTGAAGAAAACAAGATCGCTCGACGATCGTTTCATATTTAGGGAGCTTGAAAAGAGTTTAAAGAGAAATCCATTAACCTTTTTCATCTTTGAATCCAGAGCGTGAAAAAGTAATAAACTAAGCTCAAACCAAATTTCATGTTTTAACCAGAGCATGAAAAATGAAAAGTAAGCTCAACACCATCTTACTGTTTTTAACGAGCTTGAAGATCAGTTGAAAGAATGCTCAGGGATTGGTTTCATTTTTACGCAAGCTTGAAACCAATGGGTAAACTATGCTTGAAAAATCCCATTAACATGCTATACAGAGGTTGGAATCTTACCCCTAGCATGATTGCTAGCGAAGCTTACCCCTAACATGGTTGCTAGGGGCTCGACATGCCCCCCAACTTCGTTTCATTTGACGATTCTTCTTCCATACCCAACCTAAAAACCTGGTTACTAATGTGAAAATTTTCACCAGGGGGGTAGGAAGAATGAGAATCAGGTAGGTGAAAAGAAGATTCAAGTCCTAACACTAAAGTGAAGACTCGACTCAAGGGAAGGGGATATGTTTCATTTTTACACAAGCTTGAAACAGAAGGTAACTATGCTTGGAACATGATTTCATATTTATGCAAGCTTGAAACCAAAAGGTAAACTATGCGTAAGGAAACCTACTTCTTTTTTTAACGAGCTTGAAATAGAAAATGAACTATGCTCAAGAATTATTTAATTTTTATGCAAGCTTGAAACCAAAAGGTAAACTATGCTTGAGGAGATCCATTTCATTTTTTAACGAGCTTGACATAGAATGTGAACTTTGCTCAAAACATGGTTTCATTTTTATGCAAGATTGAAACCAAAAGCGTAAACTATGCTTAAGGGGTGCTTTTATTTTTTAACAAGCTTGAAACCAAAAGTAAACTATTCTCTAGACATGGTTTCATTTTTATGCAAGCTTGAAACCAAAAGGTAAACTATGCTTAGGGAAACCTGACATGATGGTCAGGAGCTATTTCATTTTTTAACGAGCTTGACATAGAATGGGAACTTTGCTCACAAAAAACTGACATGATGGTCAGAACCTGACATGATGGTTAGGTGATATTTCATTTTTAACGAGCTTGACATAGAATGGGAACTTTGCTCAGAACATGGTTTCATTTTTATGCAAGCTTGAAACCAAAAGGGTAAACTATGCTTGAGGAGTGGTTTTATTTTTTAATGAGCTTGAAACCACAGGGTAAACTATGTTCTAAAACCTGCTCCTACCCAACATGATATCCAGAGGTTGGTAGGTTTCCCCCATTTCATAAAAGGTAGCAGCTTAACTCCAGTATGAAGTCCAGAGGCTGGAGCCATGCCCCCCATTTTACCTATTATGGGAAGAAGCTAGCTAGAAGGAGGGGAAGGAACCATAAGAACATGTGGCACATTCAAGGAAGTTTGATTACTAGGAGTAATGCGATGGTCAGGTGTAACAAAGGAAAGCTGATCAATGGTCACAATATTCCCATCATGGGGAAAATGCATTACTCTAAAGAGTGTGGACACAACAGCCTTCATGGCATAAACATAATCACGTCCAAGGAGCAGATTGAAATCTAAAGGACCTTGGACCACCATAACATCAATGCAGATAGTTTTCCCTCCTAATGTAATAGGCAAATAAGGAAGGGTCCCTAAAGGTGCAGTAGGTCTGTGATTAAAAGCCAGTATCTGATTGGTGGCTGGCACAAGCTGAGGAGAACCTAAAGCTTGCCAAGCAGTTGATGATAGAATGCTAACAGAAGCCCCTTCGTCAACAATAGTGCGAAGTATCTACCTAGAAGTAACATTCACAAATATCTAGAAAGGAACACTCGAATGAAGACAAGTCTTTGTTAGGTTACTCCAGTCAAAGGAAATAACCTCATTAATTGGAGAGGGTTCTATTGAAATAGAAAAAATTTCCTCTTGTCGAGAACAATTAGAATGAAGCATAAAAACTTCAGCAGGTTTTGGTTCATTCTCTACTTGAAGAGAAGAACAAGAAGAAGATTTGGTCAAAGAGACTACTTTAGTATTAACACTCTTTGATGAAAGAGTGGGGTCGGTTGGAAATGGCACCGACTCGACCACTTTAACTTCACTCTCTGAAGGAAGAGTGGGATCAACAACAAATAAATCTGAATCGACCACTTGGTCAACCAGTGGGGGATCGAGGGATAACTTACTATCACTTGTTGGAATCACCTGTTGATGATCAGTAATATTTTCCAACCAACGCAAAGCTTCATCCATGCTTGGACAAAAAAAATGTGATGCATAGCCTTGCATATCAAACAAGGATACAAGACTTTACTCTTACGACCTTTTACCAATGGGTCACTGGTTGATGGATTATCATCAACATGATGATCAGAGGTTGATGACATAGATGGTTTGGATCTTTTAGACCACTCTTATTGTACATGGGAGAGACTGGGACACTCCTTAAGAAGGTGGTCCCCCTTGCAAAGTTTACAAGGGAACTTGGGTTTTCTAGGTGTTCTCTTAGAACGAGCACCATCAAGAGAAAATGGTTGCTGCTTTTTCTCTTTCTTATCCTTCTTCTTATTACCCTTCCCTTTCTTCTTCTTCTTACCCACATGACTACTAACCATAGAGCTTTGGTCAAGTGAATAAGAAGAAAGAGATGAAGCAACAACTGACGAAGAAGGAGAGGGATTAGGTTGAGGTCGATCCTCTCCTAGAGGAGAGCTGACATTTGAGACTTTAGGTGTAATAGGAATTACTGGATTAAAAATCTAGATCGGTAATCCTATAGTTAATCCAGGAATATTTAGAGTGGCAATAAAGGAAGGACCAATACCTTCACTTGGAGGGAATACAAAAGGTACACCTTGGAAAGGGACCTCTTGAGTTGTAGTCCTAGATGAGGATGCCATCTCTAAACTCTCTAATAACCCCCTAGCTACCACACACAAGCAAGTACTACTCAAACTAAAAGCAACAAGCAAACATGTGAGAGGAGTGGATAAGAGTCAAGAACCTCATAGGACAGGCCAAAAGGATAACTTAGATGGTTTGAGGATTGCTAAAAGGGTCTCCCGATATATGCAAGGTACGAGAGAGCTCAAATCGGTAGTAGTGCTGTATAATGCATAACCGTTCACAAGGGGCCTTCCTATATACAATCGAGTACATGAAGTACCTTTCTATATACCTCAAGGGTACGTGAAAGGCCATTTGATATACCAATGGTACGTGGAAGAACTGTGCGAGTCCCATGATGTAATGCAGACAAATAATGACAGCTCCTATGCTTAACGGCGCCCAAACATGTCTCTAACTTATCACTCAAATTGCTAAAATTTTTAACCTAGTACTACCGTTAATTTTATCTTGTGTGTTTAGGTGGAACCATGGGGTGAAAACTTGAAATTAAAGAAGATGCACACTGATCTATATGATAATGCAAGTTTTCCTCTTCAATGAAATTCTACCTAAGAGAGGGAGAGATATGTATTTTTCTTCCCAAAAATGTACACCCAAATGCAAATGCAAATGCAATTCTATCTTTTCAAACGAAAAGTGAAATATCAATGCACCCCAAACAATCTTCAAAGCAAATAAGAAAGAGATCTAGAGAACATATAACATAAATCAAAATGTTTCCTATATTTTCATGCTTGAAAAAGACGCATAAAAACTCAATGGAAAGATGATTTCACTAAC
The DNA here is from genome assembly GCA_001517045.1 of Pseudotsuga menziesii. NCBI lineage: Eukaryota > Viridiplantae > Streptophyta > Pinopsida > Pinales > Pinaceae > Pseudotsuga > Pseudotsuga menziesii. Next base: position 1,891,005 of record LPNX010538462.1, read on the forward strand.
GTTTCAAACAAATCTAACTCTAATGCACGCAAAGCTGAAAATAGATATTTCTTCTTAATGAAAGTAAGATCTAGAGTTTCAAACAATCATGCACAAAACAAGAAGAAAATCGATTAACAAACTTGCGAATAAAGCAAAAGAAAGAGAAAACTAAAACTTCTTTTTGAAACAGACAAGGAAATGAAGAACCAATCTTCCCTACCAAGCGCTGAAAAAATCAACATGCAAAAGGAAACAAGAATCACCCCAAGCAAAGGAAGACTTAAAACAACATGGATCACTCATGCATTCCAAGTCCAAAACAAACCAAATCCTACACATGAAAATGAAATGTATATTTTCCAATTCCAATGAATGATATCTTCAGAAAGGAGAAAGAGGTCTCAAGCAAAGAAAAGAACACAAAATCTAATGCAAGAAACACAATCTCTCTTTGAATGCAGAGGGAATACAACAATCAAAGCGACTGTAGAATATACAATTCATGGTCCCTCCCGGTCGTGAGGGAGCATTTTTTTTAAAAGTACGCTTCATTTTCAGCAAAAAGTAAGCCAAAAACACACAAAAATAAAAAACAAAGTACGGAACAGGGCCTACCTGGAACCATGCAGATGAAGCTGCTGACAGGCGGTTTTGAGGCAGAACCACTTCTTGCTCACTGGATTCAGGTGGTGGCACCGCTTCTGGCTAACTGGACTCAGGTAGTGGCACCGCTCCTTGCCAACAGAACATGTGTGGTTCCCTGTAGATGAACAAAACACAAGAGGAATGAAGGATCCAGTCAGAAAAAGGCTAGATCAAGGTAAATAATGTTGAATTGAGTATGGAAACAGGGCATAAAAGACCAAAATGACTCAGATATGAACAGATTTGGAGGTTTCAAATCCAAACAGAGTCAGTCAGAGAGTAGATCTGACTGAAGAGAGTTGAAGAAGGAGCCTGGATTCAGACAAGATTTGCAGACTGAGGAAGATCAGAACGACTGATACATATATCTATTCCCCAGTGGAGTCGCCAGATTTGTTAGCTGGAATATTTCACCTCCTGCGGAGAGCAAGGTGTTCCATTGGTCTAAATGGTTTAGATCCAAAAAAAATAGAGGATAGAGGTTGAAGACTCTCCCTAGATGTTGTAGATATCTGGAATACAAGGCTTTGACGGTTCGCCTATGTACCTACAAAAAAACTCAACACGAAACGAATCAAAGCAACCAGAATATGATCTACTAATCTATGCTAGTGACTAAACTTGCATTAGAAATATGAAGAAGTTTACAACCAAGCCTTAGTGTTGACATGCATCTCCATGAAACCAGCTCTTCATCCCCAAAAGCTCCGACTCTAGCTCTGTATGCTCTCTTCCAATGATCTTGGGCCAAGAATCAATCCAACAGCATAACAATACCTTCAATGTTCTCCCCTCAACCATGGCTATCAGATCATATTTATAGGGCTTTAATGGATAGAGATGGTTGATAAATTAGTGGGTGAGGTGGCCTATAAGATCCTAGAATGAGGGATCTCGAGCTCAACCAACCCACAACAGTAGGGATAAGGTATTACATGAGGCTTATCATCTAGAAGCCTCGAGAAACTTCTCTTTTTCCCTTTTTACCTAGGGTACCGCACTTCTGCTTCTATGACAGAGCGGTTCTGGTAATAACTGCCTGTGGACCAAGGGCAATGGGCGGTGGCACCGCTTGTGGACAACCGATGAAAGGCGGTGCGAGCAGGGGTACCGCTCCTGGATAAAGGGGCATGCGCGGTGCTGGGAATTTGTATGACAGATTGATGAAAAACCATTTAGTTTCTACTCCAGAAGCTGGGATTCAAGGCAAGTAGGTATGTCAAATGTCTTATCACATGATGGTGATAGGATTTTGGTATAACAAAGACAAGATATAATGCATCTACAACTATGCAATCATCAATACTATCATCAACCATATCTTGAAAACCTTCTTCTCGGGAATTAGAAAGAGAAATAGTTTCATCCATACTTATATTAAAACATTCACTTCCATTCTTAATTTCTTTTTCATCAAGATCTTCGCAAAGCTCATCATAAGAGGAACAATCTATTGTCTGCTTAATACACGATTTGAACTTTTCACAACATTCTTCAAAAAGGATCTCAAATAGGTAAATCTTCTCGTAATGTGAATTAAAATCCATGTGAAATTCCTTTAAAGAATGGACACTAGCAGCAGGAAGGGATTGACACCTTTCACGACCATGTTCGTCTAAAGAAAATGTGAACATCTTGATTAAGACATCCTTGTGAACAAAATCATGTTCAAGCATGCATTTATGAAAAATTAATAAGTGATCACCAAGATGATCATACTTGCTTCCTCTGAATCTGGGAATATAATCACCCCACTCAGTTATAGTCGGCACTGGATGTGGAAAACTAGGAATAGATGAAAAGTTAAAAGATGAAAACCTCCGAGCTAAGATAGCTTCCATTGCTATTGTTGTCCCGTATCAGTGAAATCACCAACAGGTTCATCCTTCATGGAGTGAAGTCACCAGGTGAATGATGCAGTCTTGAATATGTGACCAGCCCTTGTTCACCATCAAAAGCTGGATCTGACCGTTGTCATTCTTCCTGAGGAATATATCTTCTCTCCTTTATCCCTGACAATGGCGCCAAATATGTTTGTGCTATAAATTGTCCCTAGATTAAAAAGGGAACAAGCTAGTACAATCTCAAAACAACTAAAAGAAAATGGGAATTGTTTTTGTAATTTTTTGGTTTGAAGGTTTCATTCACAACAAGGTAATCAATCATCAAACTAATGCAAACACTTAATCATAAATCAATCTTAGAGAATTGAAACATAAATATATAAAGCACATATATAAATCATAAGCATCATAAAACAAGAAACTGCTTTATCCACAAATTATCAAGCATTTGCATGAATAATAACTTAATCAAGAAATGAAATCACCAATAGGGTGGTCAAACTGACCATAAAAATAACCAGCAAAGAGGATCAAATATTGGCTTATATATATGTATTCAAATAAATAGTATCGGTCTCCTAAAAAAACTTACATGAGATTAAAATGCATCAGTCTAAATATATAGCAGTGCCTCAGTCCTATAGCCCTTCTCTCGAACAAAAAATCTCCCCAGCGACTGTATGCTTGTCCCCCTTTTATAATTACAAAGATACAAAAATGAAATAGTTCCATATTCACTTCTTTAGGTCAAGTTCGAAACTACTCAGCAGTTACATTAACCAATTTTTGAAAGATTAAAAACTAAGTGACTGAAAATAACAAAATCAGATTCTTGGGAAATTTGGTGAATTTCTGAAAAATGGGTCTCAAAGAAGCCTCCATATATCTTGATCCGGGACACTTGTGTGAAAATGGAGAGAGTTTTTTCTAAATGCTTCCGTAATGAAAAAAAACCTCTATTGGTTTTTAAAAATTATACTCCAATTGATCGAAAGACATGTCGAATGTTTCTTACTAAAACAGTAAATTATTTAATATTTTAAACCCTGAAAAATAGGCCTTAAAGATCAATTCAAATATTTCAATCCTTGACAGCTGTTGCAAAAATGACAAAGGTTTTTGTGAATGAAATTGTTGTGGAAAAACCTATTTTGGTTTTCCAGAATTTGTTTCCATCACCTCGTAATATGCTCCCAATGATAATGACAAAAACAGAGAAAAACATAGATTTTGGTTTTTCATCTCTTGAATATTCTTCAAGAATGCATTCATCCTCATCCTAGTCATGTTTTTCTGCTCTGCACAATTCCAATAACCCCCTTTCTCCATAATTTTTGAAATTAATCACCGACTAGCTTCTTGGAACTAAAAAGGATTAGAAATATTAACAAATATAAGAATACGTGGCTTTCAATTTTAGAATTTGTGACTTCCCCTGTCTTCAGTTCTTTCAGTGATGAATCATCATGAATTTTCCAAGTGTTGTAATATATAAAACAACTCCTTGGTGGTCTTTGAACATCATAAAATGTAATTTACCAACATTGGCCATGAATCAACCATGATTCTCCATCATTTCGGATTTCAAGAGTGCCTTAGTGTATGTAGTTTTAGTCACTGCGTTGCGGGAATATCTCCATAAAAAATCTTTACAAACAAGCTCAACATGGAGGTTAAATTACAACATAAGATTTAAAGCAAATGCTAATAAGTATTTTGAAGACCTTTTTTAAAGAAATGAAACATTTAAATAAGCCACTATGTATAGAGGTAAAATAAAATAAAATAATATTCATAACATAGGAAATGGAAAGAAAATCAAAACTATTCAATTTAAAATAAAACAAAATAGAAGTAAAAAGGAATGAAAAATATGAAAAAATCAAATAGGGACTAGGTACAATTCGAGTCCTAACAGAATCAATGAATGAGATTCAGAATCTATGTGGTACAATTTGTAGCATCAAGTATTGGATATACATGGAAGCATAATATTGGGGATTCCAAACACTGTCACAAATGCAACCCAGAAATCACAAGGGACATGAGACTGTATGGGTCCCGCAGTAGACTCACCAATGTGCTAGAGTTAGGTGACTAATGGGGTCTTCGACCAAATAATGAACGGACCAATACTATCTACGAATCTCAACAGTGCGATGATGTAGCTGAAGTCAAGCATGTAAGACACAACCAACTCGAAAGGAACTAATGACTCCTTTCAAGTGGTCCAAGGAACTCATCAATGAGGTGGATGAAACCAGAATACAAGGACCTCTGGGTATATCCTCTGGAATAGATGTGTTGAAGTCAATAGAGGGAGACCTGCAACTAATCAAGGCAATGATGTGTCCTTGACTAGAACCATGAGGGGGATAACCAAAGATGTGGAACAATTTGGGGACTGACACATTGAATGGGGGAACAAGGGAAGAGGTGTATGAGGGAGTCAAAATTCCTTTGTTTAGAGTATGGTGGCAGGGCTGAGCTGTAAGAAAATGAAATTGAATCATGGGAGAGGGATCATAACTGTAATACTGGTAAGATAACTACAATGAGAAATACTGAGGGAGGTAACTGGAATAGGAATATCTAGGGGATCCAAGGAAGATTCATCGCAGAATACTCTAAACAAAGGCGACCCAATGGGGGGAAGCTGCCATAATGTGATATCATATGTGGTGGCACCTAGGGACACTGTTTAGGCCATCTTCATAGTTTAAGTAGCATGAAGAAGGGATAGAAGTACGCTCAATATGATATGATCTCGTGGATTTTTAGTGAGCCCAAGAAAGTAAATGCTCGATAGTGTTTTCATTTATAGAGAGTCTGAAAATAGGAAGAAGAGTCTAGTGTGGTATCTTTTTTGTTAATAGTTTCCTAAGCTTGAAAAAGGATAAAAGTATACAAAGGAGAGCTCTCCCAACCTTTGGGGAAAGGGAGAATTATTTACCATTGGTAGTCCAACTAGGACAAAAAAGGTTAAACCTATACTAACTAGACGGTCATTAAAATACTTTTACGAGCATGAACCAGAACACATTTGCTCGACAATAATTTCTTGATGAGATGGTTTGAAAATATATTAAAGACAACCCATAATGAGCTTTTTTGTAAGGTACGGTCTCAATGTTTGAGAAAACATAAAAAGTATACAAAGGGAAACATTCCTAGGTGGAAGGTGCTAGGGTGATCCTTTTCTTATAATAGTCTATGTAGTTCAAAAAAAGGATATAAATGACGCCACATACACACCCTTTCAAATACTTTAATGAGCGCGAAAGGAAGCAAGCGCGCTCGACAATATTTTCATTATTTTAGGAGTTAGAAAAGATCTCAATAGAAACTCCTAAATGGCCATTCAAGCAAGGAGGAAGTGTTCAATGTATGGAAAGGGGTTATGTTGTGAACATGGCTGACAGGAATAACTGAGGAGCACTGATGGGCCCTCCTTGCAGGATGATGTCTAATGGTAAAATAAGGCCAACTGTGCAGTATGGATGGAGCGGAGGGCTCGTGAATATGCCAATATATATAAGGGGTGATTCACATGGTGGCATGAAAATCGAGATGACTTTTGGGAAATGGATAAAAAAAATAAAAAAGGAGGGAGGCAGTCTAGTGGGTCATTTTTTCACCCAGTAGATTTTTCCACAGTGCCAGAAGCTTCCTATCCTCATAGAGGATGATCCATACATGAGCATAGACAACCAGGGAGATTCAGAGAGGCCTCAACCTCGAGGACAGGTATGGGGACCTGATGGCATGCTAGCATAGTGGTATCTAGATCATACATGTGATAGATGATGATGACATACTATGTGCATGTGTAGACGTGGGACTGCACCCTCCATCGGGGTACCAGCGGCGCAGGGGCAGGGTGGAGGGGTTATATGCGATAGAGTGGTACAATGGAATCATTGTGGCTGGACATGGAGGGACTACTAGAGGGGGTCACTGAGTCGTGGTTGTTGCTAGGAATTTTGTTGCACCTTGTGCGCACAGAAGCTATTCCTTTGGTATGAATGGTTCAGATCCAGAACAACTAGTTCACAATAAGGTTGAAATACTTTCCCTAAAAGCTACAGACACCTGGAATACACTATTTGATGGAGTGATGTGGTTCTTCTCTTATCACAAAAGGTATCCAAGAAAATACTCGCATAAACACATCAAACACACAAGAGATCAAAGATACCAGAACATCATCTATAGATCTATGTGAGTGACTAAGGAATCTGACAATAACATGCAAGATTATAACATAACAAGTATATGGGAAAGGAACCAACTTTACATTAATAAAATGAAGAAATAGTTTACAACCTATGCCTTAGTGTTGATATGCTCTCTCACAAAACCAAGATCTTGTCCCCTACAGCTCCAACTTGCTCCCTCAAGCTCTCTTGAATGAATTAGGCTAGAATATGAAAGCAACAACATAACATTACTCTCTCCTCAACCATGGGAATTGAGCCTTCTTTTATAGGATTGAAATGGATAGGGATGGTTGATAAATTTATGGGTGAGGTGTCTAGGAGATCCTACAAGGATGGATCTCGAGCCCAACTGACCCAAGTGATTAGGGATAAGGGTGCCACGAAGCCTTCTTTCGAGAAGCTTCATGAGAACCTCTCTTTTTCAATTTTTACCAAGGGAACCACTCTTTATTCACCATGACAGAGTGGTTCTGGGTAGAACCGTGCCTTGCTTAAAGGGTAAAGGTGGTGCCACCGATTACTACTAACACATTACAGGCAGTGCTGAAGAAGGTACCTCTTTTTGACTAAAGGGTAGAAGCGGTGCTGGATTTTCATATACAAATTTGATGTCTGGACCAATGTTCTTGGCTTCACAATTTGGGATTGAGGGAAACAATGAAGTTTGGGATCTTATCACATGTTGATGACGGTATTTAGGTATAACAGAATGCCCCCCAAATAATGAGGCTAGAGGGATACGATAGGAGAGCACTTTGAAAGAGCAAGTTATCACTTTGAGGAAAGAATCAACTTGATCAGAGATCTTCAACTAGGAATCTGCAATACATCAATACTTTTGACTCATGAGCAAATGTGTCTTCATCATGGCTGCAGACCAATGCAAGGCAGATCCATGAGAGAGATAAACAAACATGGTTACTAGAATACAACGTAGATTCATGTGATAGAGGACTCATACTTGGACATAGCTACTAGACATACACTGTAGATCTATGTCATACAGACGCAAATTTGAGCATATCCATGAACATACAAATGTGGATCCATGCTGGTACTTCACACAATATAATCCATCGCAACCTTGGGAGAAAGCTATGAGTTCTCCCAAACAGATACCCAGTGTCTTCGTCTTGTCTTCCACAAAGTACAATTCTATCCATGTGATTACAATGATCTAAATTCGAACATGGTAGAAACCGCTTGATTATCGGTCAATGATGTGAATCGTTAACAAGTGCAAGGGAGATCACCATTAATGTCAATGATTCCCAAGGTACCCTAGTACAATCTACTAAGTGTGAATAGATTATTTGATGTTAGACACTTAGTCGAATCTGTTGATCAAAGGTCAATGATGTGAACTTATGTCGAGAGTGAGAGAATCTTTCATTGAGGCATATAGATCCCAAAGTACTAAACTTGTTTCTAAGACTAATTCCTGGATGATGAGCTGATGTCAATAGGATTAGTCTTGTCGAATGAGGGCCATGATGAATCCTACATTGACGACACAAAACTCAAAACAAAGTTCTAGAATGTTGTAGATAATGTAACCATCGGACTAACTCAAAAGGTACTAACACAAATGTTGTTTTAACTGCAGAGGTAAACTTCTAACTTCCCTTTGAACATTGGGTGGCATGACAAAATACTTGGCAGCATTGAATCGACGAGGCGGAACACAATACAACATTGGAAAATGCATTCTTTGAAAGACTCAAAGGAGTGACATGACTCATGAAAGTGGATTGACTCAGAGACAAGCTGATTTACCCAATTGACTGAATGAAATGCAGACAAGTGCATTGTTCAAAGGTGATGACAAACTTGAATTTTATTTGCAAAATGAACTGATTCCCTTCCCTTAATTTCCCCATCATGATTGATGAGTGCCTCTTTTCATTTTTATGAGTCCAAAGAGGGTAACAAACACTCGTTGTAGATTATCTGAAGACAAATCCATTCTCATATGTTTTAGGAACCTGGGAAAGGAGGGGTTTGTTCCCAAAAAAGGGTATCTCAGTGTTTAGTTTAACGAGTCCAATGAAAGTTAACTCGATATTGTTCATGTTTAGAGAGTCTAAACGAAGACAAAAGAAGACTCCAAAGTGTCCTTTTTCATATGATTTAGTCTCTAGGGCCCAAAAAAGTATAAAATAGTACCCAAGAGAACTCTTCAAGTCATGATTGGATGGAGTATACCTTTTTTGTATGTAGTCCAACCGAACTGAAAAAGAGATAACCTATCGTTGGAGAGACGACTCTTCAAATATTTTTATGAGTATGAAGAAGACAAGTACTCAGCAATCTTTTCATATTTAGGGAGTCCTAAAAGAGTTTAAAGGAGACTCCATTAACCCTTTTTCATGTTTGAATCTATAGCACAAAAAAACGATAAAGTAAGCTCAAACCACTTTTCATGTTTTAACCAGAGCACAAAAAATGAAAAGTAATCTCAACACCATCTTACTATTTTTAACGAGCTCGAAGATCAGTTGGAAGAATGCTCAAAGATTGGTTTCATTTTTACGTAAGATTGAAACCAATGGGTAAACTATGCTTGAAAAATACCATTAAAATTATATACATAGGTTGGAGGGTTTCCCCCTGCATGATTGCTAGCAAACCTTACCCCTAGAATGGTTGGTAGGGGCTCGACATGGCCCTACAAAATTCTTTTCGTCTGACGATTCTTCTTCCATACCCTACCTAAAAACCTGGTTACTAATGCGAACATGTTCACCAGGGGGGTAGGAAGAATGAGAATCAGGCAAGTGAAACTAAGGTTCAAGTTCACTAAAGGGAATACTCGACTCAAGGGAAGGGGATCTGTTTCATTTTTACACAAGCTTGAAACAAAAAAAATAACTATGCTTGAAACATGGTTTCATTTTTATGCAAGCTTGAAACAAAAGGGTAAACTATGCTTAAGGAATCCTATTTCATTTTTTAACGAGATTGAAATATAAAATGAACTATGCTCAGGAGTGATTTCATTTTTATGCAAGATTGAAACCAAAAGGTAAACTATGCTTGACAAGATCTATTTCATTTTTTAACGAGCTTGACATAGAATGGGAGATTTGCTCAGGAACCTGTTTCATTTTTTAACGAGCTTGACACAAAAAAAGAACTATGCTCACGAATGGTTTCATTTTTATGCAAGCTTGAAACCAAAAGGTAAACTATGCTTAAGGAAACCTACTTCATTTTTTATCGAGCTTGAAATAGAAAATGAACTATTCTAAGGAATGGTTTCATTTTTATGCAAGCTTGAAACCAAAAGGTAAACTATGCTTGTGGACATCCATTTCATTTTTTAATGAGCTTGAAACATATTATAAACTATGCTCAAGGGAATCTATTTCATTTTTTAATGAGCTTGACATAGAATGGGAACTATGCTCACACAACCTATTTCATTTCTTAATGAGCTTGACACAGAAAAAGAAATATGCTCTCAAACCTGCTTTTACCCAACATGATATCCAGAGGTCGGTAAGCTTCCCCCAGTACATAAAAGATAGCGACTTAATTCCAGTATGATGTGCATAGGCTGGAACCATGCCCCCCATTCAGGGGAAGGAATCACAAGAACATGCGGCACATTCAGGGTAGTCTGATGACTAGGAGTAATGCGATGGTCAAGTGTAACAAAGGAAAGCTGATCAATGGTCACAATATTCCCATCATGGGGAAAATGCATCACTCTAAAGAGTGTGGGCACTACAACCTTCATGGCGTAAACATAATAACGTCCAAGGAGTAGATTGAAATCTAAAGGACCTTGGACCACCATAACATCAATATAGACAATTTTCACTCCTAAAGTAATAGGAAAATGAGGAAGGATCCCTAAAGGTGTAGTAGGCTTGTGATTAAAATCCAGTATCTGATCGGTGGCTGGCACAAGCTGAGGTGAACCTAAATCTTTCCAAATAGTTGAGGATAGAATACAATAGTGTGAAGAATTCGCCTAGCAGTAACATTCAAAACTATCTGGAAAGGAACACTAAAATGAAGATGAGACTCTGTTAGGTTACTCCAGTCAAAGGAAATAACCTCAGTACTTGGAAAGGGTTTTGTTGAAAGAGACAAAATTTCCTCCTGTCGAGAACAAGCAGAACGAAGCATAAAAACTTCAACAGGTTTTACTTCACTCTCCACTGGAAGAGAAGAAAAAGATGAAATTCGGTCAAAGAGACTACTTTAGTGTTAACACTCTCAGACGAAAGAGTGGGATCGGGTTGAGATGACATCAACTCGACCACTTTAACTTCACTCTCCAAAGGAAGAGTGGGATCAACCATGGATGAATCCGAATTGACCACTTGGTCAACCAGTGGGGGTTGAAGAGACAACTTACGATAACCTGTTGGAAGCCGTTGACAAGAAACAATAATATCTTCCAATAACTTAGAAGCTTCATCCATGAGAGGACAAAGGTAAGTAAAGTGCATGTCCTTACAGAGCAAGAAAGGATTTCTGACTTTAACCACAGAGTCACTGGTAGAGGGAGTATCATCAAAATGATGATCAGAGGTTGATGATACAAATGGTTTAGAATTTTTAAACCACTCTTCTTGTACACAGGAGAGACCGGGACACTCCTTAAGAAGGTGGTCCCCCTTTCCATGCTTACAAGGGAACTTGGGTTTCTTGAGATTTCTCTTAGAACGTGCATCATCAAGAGCATATGGTTGCTTCTTTTTCTCTTTCTTATCCTTCTTCTTCTTACCCTTCCCTTTCTTCTTCTTCTTATCCACTTGACTACTAACCGTAGAGCTTCGGTCAAGCGAAGAAGAAAAAAAGGGACAAAGCCACAATCGGTGAAGAAGGAGCAGGATTAGGTTGAGGTTGATCCTCTCTTGGAGGAGAGGTGACATTTGAGACATTAGGTGTAACATGAATTACTTGATTAAATAGCCAGACCATTAATCCTATAGTTAACCCAGGAATATTTAGAGTGGCAATAAAGGGATGACCAATACCTTCACTTGGAGGGGACAAAAAAGGTACACCTTGGAAAGGGACCTCTTGAGTTGTAGTCCCAGATGGGGATGCCATCTCTAAAATCTCTAAAAACCCCTTAACTACCACACACAAGAAAGCACTACTCAAACTAAAAGCAACAAGAAAACATTTGAAAGGAGTGGATAAGAGTCAGGAACCTCACAGGACAGGCCAAAAAGGATAACTCAGATGGTTTGAGGATTCCTAAAAGGGTCTCCCAATATACACTAGGTATGTGGGAGCTCAAATCCATAGTGGTGATGTCTAATGCACAACCATTCGACAAGAGCCTTTCGATATACTACTGAGTACGTGAAGTACCTTTCGATATACCTCAAGGGTACATGAAAGGTCGTTCGATATACCATATGTACGTGGAATAACTGCAAGCCCTTGGGATACAAAGCTAGAAAATAACGACAGTTGCCATGCTTACTGACCCCGGAACACGTTGCTAACCTAACACTCAAATTGCTAAAAGTTTTAACCTAGTACTACCATTAATTTTATCTTGTGTGGTTAGGTGGAACCATGGAGTGAAAACTTGAAATTAAAGAAGATGCACACTGATCTATATGATAATGTAATTTTTCATCTTCAATGAAATTCTACCTAAAAGAGGGAGAGATATTTACTTTTCTTTCCAAAATGCACACCCAAATGCAATGCAATTCTATCTTTTCAAATGAAAAAGTAAAATATCAATGCACCCCAAACAATCTTTAAAGTAATTAAAAAAGAGATCTAGAGAACATCTAATATAAATAAACCAGAAATGTTTCCTATCTTTTCATGCTTGAAAAAGATGCATAAAAACTTAATGGAAAGATGATTTAACTAACGTTTCCAAACAAAACTAACTCTAATGCACGCAAAGTCGAAAATAGATATTTCTTCTTAATGAAAGTAAGATCTGGAACTTCAAACAATCAAGCACAAAACAAGAAAAAAATCATTTAACATGCTTGTGAATAAAGCAAAGGGGAGAGAAAACTAAAACTTCTCTTTGGAATAGACAAGGAAACGAAGATCCAATCTCTCCTACCAAGCATTGAAAAACTCATCATGCAAAAGGAAACAAAAATCACCCCAAGCAAAGAAAGACTCAAAACAACATGGATCACTCACGCATTCCAAGTCCAAAACAAACCAAAACATACCCATGAAAATGAAATGTATATTTTCCAATTCTAACAAATAACATCTACAGAAAATAGCCATAGGTTTCAAGAAAAGAAAAGAATGAAAAATCCAATGCAAGAAACATAAACTCTTCTTTGAATGCAGAAATAATATAGCAATCAAAGTGACTGCAGAATATACAATTCCTGGCCCCTCCCGACCGTGAGGGAGATTTTTTTTCTAAATACACTTCATTTTCATCAAAAAGTAAGCTAAAAAGACCTACCTGGCACTGCTTCCAAAGGGTTACTAACAGATCGTTTATTCATGAGCACTGCTTCTTGATTTCTGATCACAGGTGGTGGCACCACTTCCTGCTAACTGAGTTCAGGTGGTGGCACAGCTTATTTCCCACTGCGCATGCGCGGTTCCCTGTAGATGTACAAAAACAAAAAGATGGCGAAAAAGAAAAGTTAAATCATTGTGAAACTGGCATGCAAATCATGAATTAACAGTAATTTAGAGCATAGAAGGTCAGAAAATTAAGATTTGAATAGATATGAAGATACCAAACCAATAACCACTAGATCAGCTAGTGGATTTGATTGAACTGATAGAGAACAGGAGCTTGGATTTCAGACAAGTGTTTTGAAAGAACTAAGGGAGATCAGATCAGCTGAAGCTCTTCCCAAGCAGAGTCACCATATTTTTTACGAGGAATTTTGTTGCACCTTCTACGGATAGAAGTTGTTCCTCTAGTCTGAATGGTTAAGATCCAAAACAAATGGTTCACAATAAGGTTGGAAGACTTTCCCTAGAAACTATAGACACCTGGAATACAATATTTGATGGATTGATGTGGTTATTCTCTTATGACAAAAAGTCTCCAAGAAAATACCTACATAAACACATCAAACACACAAGAGATCAAAGATACCAGAGCATCATCTATAGATCTATGTCAGTGACTAAGGAATCTGACAATAACATGCAAGATTATAACATAACAAGTATATGGGAAAGGAACCAAATTTACATTAATAAAATGAAGAAATAGTTTACAACCTATGCCTTAGTGTTGATATGCTCTCTCACAAAACAAACATCTTTTCCCCTACAGCTCCAACTTACTCCCTCAAGCTATCTTGAATCACTTAGGCCAGAATATCAAAGCAACAACATAACATTACTCTCTCCTCAACCATGGGAATTGAGTCTACTTTTATAGGCTTGAAATGGATAGGGATGGTTGAGAAATTGATGAGTGAGGTGGCTAGGAGATCCTACAAGGATGGATATCGAGCCCAACTGATCCAAGTGATTAGGGATAAGGGTGCCATGAATCCTTCTTTCGAGAAGCTTCGTGAGAACCTCTATTTTTCAATTTTAACCAATGGCACTGCTCTTTTTTCACCATGACAGAGCGGTTCTAGGAAGAAATGTGCCTTGATTAAATGGTAAAGGTGGTGCCACTGCTTACTTCCAACACATTATAGGAGGTGCTGAAGAAGGTATCACTTTTTTAATGAAGGGTAGAAGCGGTGCTGGATTTTCATATACAAATTTGATGTCTGGACCAATTTTCTTGTCTTCAAAATTTAGGATTGAGGGAAACACTGAATTTGGGGATCTTATCACATGCTGATGACAAGATTTAGGTATAATAGTGGAAAAAATGATGTAAAACAAAAAATAAAAACTATGACACAAGGGTACTCGTGGTGAGTGAATTCAGACATAGAACCTCTTGAGATAAAGACCATTGTGGGGAGTCTTCAACAGGTGGTTTTCAGAGTCAGTAAGGATGTATGCCTCATTGCTAAGACATCGATGGATGACATATGGACCATGCCACATGGAATAAATATTCCATTTCCCTAGCTTATCATTGGCTTAGTCATAGATGAGGACCAGATCTCCCTCACTAAAGTTTCGAGGGTGGACATGTGAGTCATAATGGGACTTCGGCCGAATCTTGGCTGCTTCGATCATTTGGAGAAAAGCATGACAGTCCTCATTGGTTCATTCAAGAATGAGTAGGCATTGTTCTAATGGTGAAGTATCAGGGAGAAGTTTGATGACAAGGCAGAGTGAGAGAATCTGGAATTCAATGGGAAGAACCGATTCCACACCATGGACTAGGTGAAATGGGGGAAAACTGGTGGCATTTTTAGGGAGCTCTCCATCATCGCAAAAGTGGTGCTGGGATAGATCAGGCAGATCTTACATGGTTGAGGATAGGAAAAGACTACTGGAGTTATAGATAGTGTAGATGGTGTTATTGGTGTTTGAGGAAGAATCCATAGGGTGGATCTCCTCAAGGATAGTAACATCGAACTCGCGGAAATGTTTCCAAAGGTCATGAAGGAGTGACCGATACTCAGGAAAGTCTGGGAAATGGTGAGAATAATGACTTATTCTTAACCATTTGTGGATCTGGGATAGTGATCATTGGGGCAATACCAGTCTCATTTATAATGTCCATGTGGGTACAAAGGAGAGGCAACTCGGGACAGTTTTGTGTCGCATGGCCTTGGACATCGCACAAAGCACAAATAGGAGCTGAATGTGGTTCTGTCGTAGCTTTGGCTACCTTTCCCCCATCCTTCTTTGGAGGAGGAGGGGTAGGAGTAGAGACAAGAGTAGTATTTGGTGGAGTGGGAGGTGGGTGTGACAGCGTCTCAATAGGTTGGACAAGAGTCAACACGACCTAGGGGGTCAGGGGTGGAGTAGGTGGCTCAAGGTACCACGCAAGAATTTTGAACGTAAAATTAGGCAAATTAAGAGTAGCCATGATAGGATTGCTCATAATGTCGGATGGTGGAAAAAGGAAGGGAATCATGTGGATTGGGAATGAACCCCAATAATTCCTAGAGGATTGTGGTTAAGGTTGCGAAGAGGTCAGAACGTTACCAGATGTGATAGTGCATAGATATGATATATTAGTCGATGAAGGCAGAGATGGTAAGGACAAAAAAGTGTCCATCATAGGAGCGTTTCCAACCAAGACTAGGCCAATGGAAGGCAGGGATGGAATTGACAGGTTCTCGATGATAACGACTATAGTGGGAGGGATGTGTTTTGATGTGGCCGGCCCCTTTGGATCATAATACACCAGCTAGTCGATCGTCATGATCTTCCCATCATGAGGGAACATCAAGAGTCGAAAGATGGTAGAGGCAATGACTCACATTGCATACATGTAACTATGTCCTAGGAGGAGGTTGTAATCAAGTTGGGTATTGAAATTCTCAATGTCAATCTACATTGCTTTTATGGATAAATCAACAGCAACATTTGAGAGAACACCTTGGGGATGAGCATAACGACCATCATAGGTGCGAAGGGTGGCGGAGGAAGGTTGAAGGGTGGGAGATCCAAGTTTCTGCCAAACAAAGGTTGACGTAACATAGGTGTATTCTACCTAATTAATAATGTATCGATGAATAACCAAATTCTTAATCGTGACTGAAACTTGGAAGTTGACGGATGATGGCATCCGGGGTTCTCCTTGATCCAGGTTAAAGGTGATCAACCTAGAATCAGAGTGATTGATGACACCTAGTGCGAATAAAAATGATTTACATTGTGAATAATAGTTTTTGAGCACTTCCAGAGAGGACATGGCTATGGGAGACTGGTCCAAGTCATCAACAATACTATATTTGAGCACAGCTCTGGGAGTGGCATTGTTTGCGATGCGACACAAAGGGAACCACAAGACTTTGGTAGTCCCATCCATAAGGGGGTCTCGACAAATGCAAAGACATGTCAAGAGTGGTGGAGGTTTATTCCATTGATGGGTCAACTGTTTCTATGGTTGAACCATTCTGGTTTCGTCGAGTCTGGAGGTTGACATCGGATGATAATGTCATGAGGTGATGGATACCAAAATCAATAGGTTGGGCCGCAGCAGTGGTTTCCAAAGCTTGTGGGGCCAAGGGATGTGTTACAACCGCTCCGTGGTGTGGTAAGGGGTTTTGGAGCACCATAGGTGGAGGACCCGGTATTGTTGGGTTTGGCGAAGCCGGAATAACATTCTACCCTCTTCTAAAATGTATCCTATTTAACAAAAAGTGAAAATAATCCTGGAATCTTTCATATTTTAGGAATAAATTTTTGCTCGTAACTTGAAATTAGGCAGAAGATGTACCATTTGAAATCTATTGAAATTATATACAATTTTGTTTTTTTGAGTTTTTTCTAATTCCTTACTATTTTTCCAGGGCAGGAGTTTTAGTAAGAAAGCATCTTTTAAAATATGCTTTCTTACTAAAACGCCTGCCACGAAAAAATGATATGGAATTACAAAAAAACTCAAAATAAAAAAGTTGTATAGAATTTCAGGAGCTTTCCAATGGTCCAAGGTCTTCCCAATTCTGAGTTACGAGAAAAATTTTATTCAAAAAATCTAAAATATATCATGAATATTTTCACTTTTTTGTTAAATAGGATACATTTTGGGAAAAATAAAACCTTATGGGAGAAGCCATGTTGGGATCACGTTGACTATAGTTTTGGAGTATTTATTGGACACAAGTGAAGTGAGGACAATGATGAGTTTAGTGGAAGAAATTATTACAGATGGCACACGGATGGTTAGTCCACAACTATGGGTTCTTCCTAGGTCGAGCAAGACATTGGGGATTCTATGTAGGAGGTTCGACGCTGTTATTGTTCGGAGGGTTATCCTTTTGGTCACCTCCTTGAGGCTAGTTGTTGCCCTGATTCCTACATCTCTTGTTCCTTCCCTTCCCTTGTTGGTTATTGGGGGCAGGTTGGTTAGGGAGATTATGTTGTGTGTAGACGTGTCCGGTGGGAACAGGAGGAGTCAGGGTCAGAGACGGAGCCGAGTGGGTTCCACAGGTAGTGCGTAATAAACCGGAGTAGCTGGTGGGGCTTCAAACCCAACCATTTGGCTAGTACATGAATGTGCTGAAAAAGTCGGTCCATGAATGTGATGATTTGGTGTAGGAGATGCATAGGAAGGGGTGGCATTATATTGAGTCGTTACATGTGAATAATCAGGGGTGTAACCTAGATGTGCATATGAGGAAGTAGCTCTAGGATGAGCCATTATAAGTGAAAGATAAAGGGCATAAGCTGGTTGGGAAACACTATGGTTATTACCAGGATGGGGTGGCATCATGGGAGAGGTCGGATAAAACTGAGGATGCTGGGTAATAGAGCCAATAACTCCATTAGCATCATGCGATTCCCTCGGTGTATCTCAAAGTGAGGTGTTGAGATGGGGAGAATCAGGTATAATGGTGTACAAGTAACCGAATTGGGCATATATCAGATCTAAGTACTAAGCCTTAAGGATGGCTTCCTCCTTGGTTTGTGATAACTCAGATGCAACATCCTTTTCTATGGGGGGGAGTAAGTTTTTGAGGAACCAATCTAGGAAGATCCTATCATCTAACTCGATCTTACACAAGCTACAACGATGATGCCATTCATGTATATGATCCATGATATGGGTAGCTTTATTTTGTCGACAAGATAATAATATTTCCACTCCCTCATCATAACATACGGGTAACTGGAAGTATTGAAGGAACATTGAAGCTAGTGAGGAGAAGTCAGGGTAGGTAGCATGAGGCAGTTCGATTTACCACTTGGGTGCAACACTAGTGAGTGTGCGCTGGAACAACCTAAATCGAATGGAATCATCCACTATACTGTTAGATGAACACAATAGGTGGAATGACATAATGTGATTTTGAGGGTCCTCTCCTTCCTTCCTTTCAAATTTAGTGAGGTCTGAGGGAAGCACTACTACATTTCGACCAAAAATCCGACGGCCGTCATGTCGGATTTTCGACAATTTCCTGTCGCATGTACGACACTTTGATTTTTTTTTAAGTGTCGGAAACTTGTTGTCGGTTAGCCGACACCTAAATAACCGTCGGTTAAGTTACACCTATGTAACCGTCGCTTAAATGTAAAGCGTCGCTTAAGCGACAGAATATTTTCGACGGTAGTAGAATTTTTTTGAGAAAATAGCCTTCATAACCGTCGCTTAAGAGACGAATATTAACTAAAAGCGTCGGATAATCGACATGGACAACCATCGGATAAGCGACGTATAGTAAATGAACCGTCGGAAAAGCGACTCATTTTTCCCGTCGGATAAGCGATGGCTATCTAAAAAAGCGTCGGAAAATCGACAGAATAAACCGTCGCTTAAGCGACGCTTGTGAAATTTTTTTTTTAAAAAAATAAATTTTTTTTTGGCTAATTCTCCAAACGTCAATGGATCTCCAGTTCTTATAGGTCGTCATTCTAGGCTTGGCGGGGAGGCTGAATGCTTTTCCCATTCTCCAAACGTCGATGGATCTCCAATTCTTCCTCTGCCACATGAACTTTGAATGCTTGCATGTGATTTTAGACCCCCCTTCTCTGTGTAAACTTCCTGGTCCCGGATGCTGGGCTACCGTGATTGCATACTGAAGAGATGTAGAGAGAATAGCGCTCTAGTTTAAAGTTCTCCCCTTTGTGGCAATGGCATGCATCAACGGCACCCATGATACGTGCAAATTAGTGGCATTGGGTTCCCCATATATTCTGGCCATACACATAGCCAATATTAGATATGGCTCTCTCAGACAAGCAAGGCAATTTATGTAGCTTGTTCCTAATAGTATAAAGTAAGGCTTACTGGGTTGAGTAGGTGCCTAAGTATGGTTATAGTATGTTTTGATAAATGCCTGCATACTGCCAATAATGCAACAATGAGATAACGCGAATAGTTACAGCCTGTTACACACCTAACGGATGCACGGGGTATTTGTGGTGGCATACACAAGCATAATCCTTGACTACTATATGTATAATGAGATACCATGACTGTATAATGGGTGAGTGAGTTACAGCTAACAGGGTAAGCCAAGATTTAATGCTTATGTTTTAGTGAATACAGGGGAAGTCGCAGCGAAGAAAGCACCAAGACCACCGGATGCAGTAGGGGTGGAGGCAAAAGCAGTTTACTTGATTGCCTAATATTTTCTTGACCGAGTAAAAACAGTAGTTTGAATGCTATATTCTCTGGAAATAGCGACAATCACACAGAGCCAACGAGATAGCGAGCATAAAATGTGATACCCACCAAATCCATAAGTCCCTTGGTGAATTAAGTCCCTCCCTATCCATTGCATACCTATGACGGGTTAGGGCTTACCTATGTATGATAATTTCAACTTTGCTAGGTCCCAGGGAAATGAAAAAGGAGAGTTAAACAGGTCAGTTATAGATAGAGGGTGCTTTCAGATTGACCAACCCCTGAATACATATTTTTTTTATTCCGGTGGATCCCCCAATATTTGTAAATCAAAATACCAATCTTTGTAAATCAAAATGCGTTATCAAGCCCAGTATACCACTAATAAGGGGGCTTTTCTCGTTGGGCATAGTAATTGGCACAGAGCATGCTTTAACCTGTTACATGAACTTGTTATTGAACTTGTTATACTTCTTTAATGCCCTGCCATCATGATGCCAGTTCTTCCCTGCACTGCCACCACCCCTGTTGATGAAAATTATTCAGAATTAGAAATCCCAGGAGCATGTCAAATTATTTAATTGCACTTTGAGCTTCTAAAAACAACAATAACATCTGAAATCACAGTCTATGTATGTACATGTGCAGGAAACAATAGAGAGGAATGCCAACAAGGAGTTCCGTGCTTTGCCATGGAGTCCTGAATTGGGCAGAGACAAGTTGCTTGAAATTAAATACTTCATAAGTTTTAGCAGAATTCTGCGCCATAATGTTCATTTTGGCCATATAGGGGAGCTATCACAGCTGGCAAATATATGGAAAAGAGCATAGTGTGAAGGAAAGGGGTTGGTTATTCTTAAGGCATAGTGCATGGCTGTCTTTAATTTTATCATTGCTCCAGGCAGGTCTGTGGAAAGTGTCTCTGAGAAAGATCCCAGTTTCAAGAGAGGAAATCTCACCATTCTTATTAGGTGAACTCACTATTTGCAAATATTTGCAAATTGGATCAGAGGTGTGGTGTCGAAGGGGATTCTGGTATAACCATATCAAAGGCGGTGGATTTCAAATGGTTTTATGATTTAATTGATTGGGGAAAATCTCAGCTCATAATTTTATGATTTCCTCCTAGTGTTATAGCGGGCAGGCATACCTGGTGTATAATGGGCTGGCCCCAATTTGTTACCATACCCTGGAGAAAGGAGTCCATCCTGCCATCCTTGTGACTGCTTCATACCACCAATTGATTTTGACCTGTTTTATATTGAATGTCCATATGATATGAATTCTGTTTTTGGGTAAATTCATTTCTGTTTTCCAAATGTAATTATGAGCCTTATAAGATTTCTCAACATTCAAGTAAAATTTGAGACCTATATAGGACGTGCGTTCCTAAAAGTGGTATCAAATTGCCTCTAAACAGCAAGAGGAGGTTCACA
>LPNX010538462.1:1914585-2067712 GCA_001517045.1 Pseudotsuga menziesii
GCTTGAGATTGCTGTGGATATTTATTTATTTATTTACAGGGGAAAATGAGGCTCTCTCTAGGTGATCACAGCCATCTAGAAAAACTTTCTGCAAGCTTGGACATGCTAGTTGAAGGTTAGTCAGTCCAAGGCAACCAGTAAGGGAGAGAGTGTGCAATGACGTGCTATTTAAGTTCACATCTGAGATGCTCTACAAAAAGATATAACAAATAGAAAAATCTTAATTAGCAAACTATAAATCATTGTGCATTACAAAGATCACAGAGCATTGAAGAACTTTATCATAAGTCTGTTGCATCAAAATCCCATTTCCATGGACCAAACCATATCTGAAAATCCCTATCTAGAGCTCCATACACGAAAGGAAAAAAATACCAAGCTCAAAATCTAGTATTAAGCCAATGAATCATTGTTTACTCTTAAGCAATGCTCTAAATTCATTCATTGATTTTCAAAATTTTAAAAAATCACAGCTATTCATCAATTTTAGAAGAGCATCCTAGAATTCTGTAAATCTAGATTTAAATGTCTTCCTTACATTTCCTATCTGAACTTTCACCTCTGCTAACTGCATAAATCTGAGGAAACAAATAACGAACTAGGAAGAGCACAGATCAAAGGTGGCATCTAGAAGAAGGCATGCCTCAAAATCCAAACATACCTTGCAACTATCAAGAATAAGGGTATTGAGCATCGGACAGCCACCACCCACCCTAAAAACCTCACAAATTGAGTCAGTCAATGATTCACACTCTGTCAAATCAACTTCAGACAAATAAAGGCATTGTAACAATATAGTTGTCAAACTCTGCTGCTTCTGGAGAACCAATTTCTGCGTATACCAATAAAATCACAATTTTGTTAATTGCAAATCAAGAAACAAAATAAAACATAAAATAGTTTGCAATAAGTTCAAAAGTCCAACTCTCCAGCAAACCTCAAGTGCAGTTGATTTAATGTCAACTCGATTAAGAATTGGACAACTTGTGACATTTATAGATACCAGAGCTGGACTAGATAAGTTTAATTCAACAATCCTGAAAGCAAAAGTTCATAGTTAAACCAATGGAATAAATATGCAAAATATTTCAAAACATGTATTGATCAGACATGAAATCAAAATGTACTTACTTGCGGCAATTTACAAGGCTTATGTGCCGAAGCCTTGGATGATCCAGTGTGACAGAAGTTAGCAACCAGCAAAAATCAAGTTGAAGTGCCTACAATAAAACCAATAAAATAATAAATAATATGTGAAAATTAGAATTATAAATTATCCAACATTGGTTACAAAAAATAAAAACACACCTCAAGAAATAGACACTGAGATAAAGAAGCCATTGATGTCGCATTGATTCCCTCACAATTATGGAGCCTCAATTCAACAAGCCTTGGCATTCTCACAGCCTTCAGAATTGATGAGTCACTGATTTAGTAAAACAGCATATAGAAAAATTTAAGGGAAACACTATAAGAAAGTGCCTACACATCCTTTGTAGCTTTGTTTATTGAAGACAGCCATCAGTCAAAAGACAACCTCCAGTGAAATATTTGGGCAGTAGGATGCATCAAGAAAACAGAGTTCTAGACAAGCAGCCGCAATTTCCGTAAGTGTATCATCACTAACATAAGAGCAATTGGAAATATCCAAGGACTGTAATAATGGGCATGATATAGCTGCAACACGAACTCCTGGATCTGAAAGTTTGTGGCATGAAGCTACATCAAGCTCTCGAAGAAGAGCGCATGACAATATAGCGGATAAAATGTCTGAACGCTTAAGTGACAACGTTTCCAGCAGAGGACACCTGCACATTATCCATTATATTTTTCATTTACGTTATTTTTCTAGCTCCTGGATAAATGCCTACAAATCTGATGTCAAATATACCTGACAAAGATTCGATGTACATGACATCGAATAACCTTGAGATGATGCAGTGACTCATGACGGATGTGTATCTCTTGAGTACCACCTCTGCCTAAAATAGCTTTAGTGATTATCAAGCAGTTTAACACAGGACATCTGGCCACTGATTTAAAAAATGCACCACTTAAAGTTCCTTGATCTATAGTTAACAGCTTGAGATTCGTGCATAAGAAGGAATGATGTGAGAAGACATAGGGACTGGGACATCTTCAATCATACTAACCATATGAAAAGTGTGAGGAAAAAAACTTGAAATGAGCAACCTTACCTAAGAGTATGCAATGACTCACGGACAGGACGCAATGGACGCAATGTTTCACGGACAGTATCCAAAAGAAAACCTGGAAGATGCAGTTCTACAACTCTTGGATACCTGCGACACATTTGAGCAACTGTCCAGCAACAAAAGTAAAATTTCATCGAAATATAGAACTATAAAACAAAAAATATAATTTATACAAGCGTTTCATAACATTGATCTGTTTCCAGTAACAACTGACTTATAGATCATTAATGATTAGCAAGTACCTTGCTCTGCAGTAATTCG
Source organism: Pseudotsuga menziesii (assembly GCA_001517045.1). NCBI lineage: Eukaryota > Viridiplantae > Streptophyta > Pinopsida > Pinales > Pinaceae > Pseudotsuga > Pseudotsuga menziesii. The sequence continues at coordinate 1,917,063 of LPNX010538462.1, forward strand.
ACAATTCTTGAAATTCAAACATCTCCAGAAGTCTTCATGAACACTAGCAGCATGCCACTGCCTGCATGCTAGACCAGCTTTACATAGTGTTTTATTGTCTAGAAGAGAGAAGACCTGTAAAAAAAGTTTAGAATTTAGTTATATATATAGCAAGTAAGAACTAGCATACCAAAATGAACCATCCCCAAATAAATTCCCACAAAAGAACATTTTGTTATGATTTAAAATCAGTTATATGAATATAATATGGAAAAAGACAGCCCCAGAATAGCTATTTTGAGTGACAGAACAGTTAATGCACTCAGGTAGATGAGTCACCACAAAGGTAAATTCTAAACAAGTTCAGAAAGGTTAAAAGGGGTAAACAGGTAAGAGAACTAAACCTTCATTCACATACATACCATGTGAATTATGTCATCAGTAAGGTCCACTTTTACTTCATAACGATCAATGCTATTCTGGTGATTGTGACATCCTCCATTGTCTTCTCCTGTATTCAGTGACTCCATATGTGCTGAGGTCTCAATTAACCCAGGGGGCAGGTTCTGAGATAAGCCTCATTCCAAGTTTGGAGATGAGTCATGTTCGAAGTTTTGAGATGAGTACTGTTCCATGGCACTTGAAGAAGAAGCCAAGGTCACACAGTTCATTGTCCTGAGCATAATAACCTGGTGTCAAAAAGCCTAGCAGCAAATACTAGATGCATTCACGGACAAAGGCAATCTACATTTTAACCATGATGTTCCAAATAAAAGCCAACATAATGCTTCACATAAATATGCATATCTCAAGGGCCTGATCATACTTTTAAGAATCAGTGTCATCTCATTAACAATATATGCATCTGAATTTAGTAAAGAAGTGCAAAAGAAATGCCCCAAAGGAAGAAAACACCTTATAAAATTAGCATAGACAGAAGGCAGAGCTTCTTACCCAATCATGACAGGCAACGATAAAATGATCCGCCCCTTTTGTCCTGTTCCAAAAGGGATACTTGGAAGCAATCATGTTGACATAGTCCCTCAAAAATAGTTGCACCATTAGAGAGATCTTTGCCGGTTCTTTGCCGGTTCTAGTCCGCCCTTTAGCCTTCCTGAGCTTCTCCAGAAGCTCCTTCACTCTCTCCTGAACATTTTCGGCCTGTTTTTTCTGTATCATATATCTGTGTGAGAACCACTTGTAGATGAGATGGGAGAGGGTCGTGTTTGGAGTAAGAGAGACATCCCAGAGCTCCTGCATAGTTGTCGGACAGATGTAATGATGCCCTATTGAAAACCACTGCAAAATATTGGATCGTTCATAGGTCTGGCCTGTACAAAGGGTAACAGGATCCTGCATAGGTTCTAGAGAAATGGGGCAAATGAACACGGAGGGCACATCAGAGCAATCCAGCTCTTCAATCATCTGTTTCAACGAAATCCCATCCTTCTTCCCATTGATCTTGTGATCAAAACCCAAATCATGGAGGTTCTTGCTGCGTGGGAAATGGACAAAACGTGTTAAGGCTGTTCCATCAGACAGAAAGGCAACCGCTCGCATATTGCACAGCTTCGGAATGATAGGAGATCCATATTGCTTGGAAAATGAAAGAGCATCGAGCATCCTTCTCCGATTAATCTCTTCTCCACCTGTTCCCGCTAATTTGGACATTTTAAAGAATTTAAAGGAGCTGTCGCTTAAGCGACGCTTAGCACATCCTTCTTATGATTGACCAATTTGAAGCGCCGTCGCTTAAGTGACACTTATGAAGACATCCGTCGCTTAAGCGACACTTATGAGCCTAGGCGTCGCTTAAGCAACGCTTATGACCAAAATTTAAAAAAAAAAAATTAACTTTCTGATTTTTCGTAGGTTTAAAAAAAAAAATCCACGCGCCGTCGGAAGTAACCGTCGGATTTTGGATCGAAATGTAGTAGTGAATCTTGGTAAGCATGGGAGGTCATTGTGGTTGATGACGAATGGGGTCATTGGTTAACCATGCTAAATATGGCAAGTTAAGACTAGCCATAAAAGGTAGGCTAGGGCCGATATTGTCTTGGGAAGGACTGAGAATGGTGTCGGTGGCTGCATGAACGTAGTTCCCATGCATAATTGGGGTGGATGAGGTTGACTTTAGACAATAGGAAAATTCAATGGTATGGTAGGAATAGTTGGAACAGACGTGGAAGGGGCACTGCCCCCAGGTATAAAAGGTGGAATAATAGTGACAACGATGGCTGGAATGGGACCACCACTAGTGGGTAATGAACCAGCAACAGTGTGTGTGGTGATAAGGGGCCCACTAGTACCAGGGCTTGTAGGACCGATGGAAGTGATACCCATGATGATAGGTGGAATGGATGTGATCCCACTACTAAAAATCCCCCCTTGAAATGGATCAGGATGTGCACCATCCATGGGGCTAGATGGAGCAGTGAACAAGGTGGGTTCAAAATGATATGAATCCGAATCAGAATCAAAGGCCATGTGTGACTCTGGAGGTGGTGAGTGACGTCGAATATGGCTCCGACGGTGATGGTTCATGGAACCGAAATGGGGGGTATTCCCCATAAGCCTATGTGAGTAGCATGGTGGAGCTATGATGGCATGATGGAGTGCTGTGTAATAAATGAAAAATCAAGAGTATCAATCACATGCTAAAAAACCCAACTACAACCGAGTGTGTAGGAGGAGAGCGTATGAAATGGCGACTCACATTCCAGCAACAATCTCTAAAATAAAACTGCAACAATGGGTCACCGCAAGGCGATTCTACAACAAAGTGGCCAGAAATCCAACAAGCAGCACTACCTATAAAATAAAAATGACTCAAATCGTATCCTCAGCGGGGTGATGAAATCCCAGTCAGACAATATGAAATGGAAACTAGGCTACCTCGTTCATGACATGTCCATTCGGTTTACTGACACTTTAGCCCTTTGGCCCTCGACACCCAGTACATTATGGCATGCATGAGGAGGACAATGAAGGTTTAGCCTTAGGTACAAGATGGAGTATGATATTCCACCCCAACTTCCAGAACCCCTTCACTGTGACTTACTCCTGCTGAGCAGGGGGGCCTCCTGACAAACTAGTTTTGACCGTGTCAACAAGTACAAGAGGATTTTGGTCCCCTAATGGACAAAAACTATGTCTCAAGTGTAAGTGACAGAGGAGTTTTGTTTGGATTCCTATCCCCAAATTCCTAACTTAGCTACAATATTATTTTGTCCTCAAGCGAGGTTACACTGTTGGTTGCATTATGTTATTTTTTAAGGCTTGCTTGGGGTCATGAACCAAGATTTTTCACTTATATGGTGTGATATGTGTGTAAATTATGTGTATACAAATCCCATCAATCCATGATGAAGATGTCCCAATCTCACTTTCGGGATGCAAATACAATGCAGATAAAAAGTAGTAAATGATAGTATATATGTTGCAAAATAAATATTTCTTCCAAAAATAAAGTGTATTTGAAACAAATGAGAAGTAAAAGGAACTAATAAAATTTAGGAAACATGCATGGGGTCTCAACCATGAATTTCAACTAGAACGACTCACAAAGAAAGTAAGTGGGATCTCAAAACGTACCAGGTGTTGGAGTATCGGTTTAACCGTCACACCTATGGGAATTCCTGATGATAGGGATTTCTGCTTTGTTTCAAATGTTCATTAACATCTGTAGGTTTTGGTGTAATGACAAAAATTACACAGAATCAGAGCATAGGTCTTAGGTTCAATTCCCCCGAGCTATGCAGGAGGGGGGGTGTTGGAGTATCAATACAACAAAATGGTATAACCGCCGCACCTATAGGAATTTCTTGGTGATAGGGCCTTGTGATGGGTTTCAAATGTTCACCAACTTCTGCAGGTTTTGGAGTAACGAAAAACCTTACATGGTATGAGAGCATAGGTCTCAGGTTGAATTCCCCTGAGCTACGTTGGAGGGGGGATGTTGGAGTATCGGTACAACCGCCACACCTCTGGGAATTTCCCGATGATAGGGAATTTTGATAGGTTTCAAATGTTGATCAACATCAATAGGTTTTGGTGTAATGACACGACAAAAATCACACCAGGGCGCTGTAAAAGATCAGATCTAGATAGAGAACAGGTCAAAAGAGGGTTTGGGACAGACATGGGGTATGAAACAGGAATCTAAAGCACAAAAATAGACTGAATAATTGCATGTCGTGCCTTTCGATGGAATGCGAGTGATAAGGGTCGCACAAAATAGAGGAACAATCATGATTTCGGCAGAAAAATAGTCAATGGACTCACGTCACGTAAAACAGAGGATTAAGCATGACGGGTCGCACGAAAATAAGTCACAGTAGCAACTTGGGTCACTTCGGAAGCTGGGATAGGTGCGATTTGAATTTCTGAGCTAGCTCACACGTATCGGGCTAAAATGCGCAACCTAGGTTGCGCTTATCAGGAAAAAGGTGCAACTAGGTCACTGTGTTTGGCCAGATATGCGCGACTCGACCTGAACAGATTTTAAAAAAATGATTGTCAGCTAGGGCAAAGGGGCTGGCACTAACGCAGTATTGGTTCATATTTTCCATGAGGGGGTCATATCTATGACGGATGTGGGAAGAAAATGAGAACAAACCAATAGAAAACCTACAAAAAAAATATTCGTATGGATCGACCGAGTGGAGTCGCCAAAACTGTAGTGGGGATTTCTCCCCAACTACGTGCAAATGCACCAACCTTAGCTCATACAGAGCATAAGGAAGAGTTAAATAATAATAAAAACAAGACAATAACAACAAATACTTTTTAAGGGTTTTCACATATATATAAACTAACTAATGCATAAAATAATATAAAAAAACCTTTCGAAAAATGTGCCACTATAGCCGTCCTTGGAAGTGGTTCCATAGCTCCACGGTTTGGGTCTCCAATCTCTTCCACAACTAGTTGTCAAATGGGGGGAACGGATCCAAATGGGTACGGAGTGAACTCAATGTACACCATAGGAAATGGCATGGAAAAATATGGAAGGGAAAGTATGTGATGTGATTGATGGAAAAATGGAAAAAAGTGATCCAAAAGTGTTTTGGAGGAGTCCTTCAGAATGTATTTATAGTATGGTCCTAGGGTTTTTTTACCCAAGGTAATGACCCATGGTATTTTATTTTCCATGGTATTTATCTATGGTTTTTTGACCCATTCTTGTTTCTAGGGGTTTTGACCCTGTTTGGGAGAGAGTGGGGATGAATCATAATAAATGCTCATCGTCCCTTCATTTATGGGGAGAAATAATGATGTTTTGGACCATTTTTATGGAAATACAATTGTGAAGGTCAAAAATGAAGGAAATATGGTCAGATTACGATGTATGCATATGGTTTAGACCATGTAGGTGAACACTTGTTAGTGTTAACAATGGCACATGGGATGAACATGGAGTGGTTTTCTCATGTGACGACTCTCCACGAGCATCACTGAGGCCAATGCTGCCTTGACCACTAGTGTGTCATCACAAAAAATCCTGTAAAGACAAACCATATTTTATAAGTTAGCCATCATATACAAGTAAAAATTATAAAGTACTAAAAGAATTTATATTATGATTCAAGATTCAACAACTTACTTGCAATGCATGCGATCTCTTTACCAAAACATCAACCTTGGCTTTAATATCATGTCTACAGCACAATGAATAGAAGACGAAGGATATCCTCAATAATTTTTTCAAGGCCTTCTATATCATATTAATCGGGTCTAGAGAAGAACCAATGCCAACATCACGCATCAAATCATCCACATCTAAAGCTATTGATTACTCTGACTCTATTTCAAATGCGGAATCAGTGGTCCGCAACAAAAACATATAAAACATTGCTGACGTGAAAGAAATTGATCGAGGAAAAAACTATATTAACAAAACTTATCAATCATGATATATTCATATAATTACAATTAGGTTTACCTGATGCCTTGATGCTAGTGTCGTATGATCCACAGTTTGGGACTTGCCCTGATCATCCCCCTTCCAAAAAGAAGTAGAAAACATTATAAAAAAGAAACCAATATACACATGAAAACGACAAAATAAATAAATTATGATCCATATTATGTTTTTACGTCTCCAATGAATTATACCTCCTTCCTCAAGGATCGTCTACTCATCGGATCAATGGTTACAGGAGACTTTCCCCGAACTACTGATAGGGAGGTTCCCCTTACAACACCCTGCATAAAAAACATAGAAAATATGATCTAAAGAAACCAGAATACTTGCGGTAACAACATTATAAGAAAACATTTTGATTTATTTAAATTGTGCATTTACAATCTGGTATACTTGTTTCCCTCAGGATGCTGTCGTATGATCAACTAGCTAGGTGGTTTCCCCGATCAACACTTTGCAACAAGTATACAGATAACATTATCTAAATGAATCGAATATAATCATGAAAAAACACAACAAAAAAATTTTGTGTTCATATTTAATTTGTACAATTGCATTGATGTATAGCTTCTTCATCGAGGGAGGTCTGGTATCATCTACTGCTACAGAGTTTCCCCTTACAGCACCCTGCTTCAAAAACATAGAAAACATTATCCAAATGAAACCAAAATACTCACGGTAACTAAATAATAAGAAAACATTTTCACTTATTTAAATTGTACATTTACAATCAGGTATACATGTTGCCCCGAGGTGTTGTAGTCTGATCAATAGCTGGGTGGTTTCCTCATTCAACACTCTATAACAAGTATATAGATAACATTATCTAAATGAATTGAATACACTCATGAAAAAAAACAACAAAATAAAACTCTTTTTTCAAATTATATTTGTACTATTACAAAGATGTATACCTTCTCCCTCGAGGAAGTTGTACTCCTCTGAACAACTGTTGAGGAGATGCCCCGATCACTAGCCTGTGAAGTAAATATAGAAAATCTAAATAAAATTATAACAATTGACTAACGAAAAATCCTTAAAAGGTTAAATTAATTAATAAAAGGTTGGGTAAATTGTTAGATGTACCATTCCCATAGTAACTGTGTTCGTATACACTCGATTCAAATTGTAATTAATAAGAAACTCTTCCCCTATAACTATTGATTTAATGGCACATACAAATACAAGGTTTCCTTCATGCCCCTCAAATATGCAGTTAGGTTGCTTAATTGTAGAAACTCATTGTGTACTTTTTATATACCCCACAATATTCCTTGTGGATTTTGGCCTTCCATCAATGTACAACATTGCTCATTTATTTTTATCTTTGTCTTTCAGTTGTAAGTAATTTGATGACAATCCATATATACGCATACTTCATGTATATTGGACCAGGCATAACCAATCTTTGTAGTTGTAACAGGGTCCAACATAATCCATCACTTTTGTACATCTATCGTAACCGACCTTTATGACATCCATGCAAAACAACCGTAAACCATGTAATGACGATGGTGCAATTCGATATATCCTCTCGTTCACACAAAAATATGTGTTTAGTTTAGGAAGATCCTTGGGTACCCATTGTTTCACTAGATGTTTGTACCTCAAGGGCACCTTGATGTCGTCTATTGTCTCATCATCATAGGAACATGACCTCCCTTTAGTGAGAAAAAATTCGATGCGTTTACTAATTAGATGGAATTTCAAATCAAAATGGGCTTAATTAGAGATATTTTGGCCCTCGTTCAAGGTTGGTCAAACCAAGGTTGAAGAAGTGGAATTTTCTTTTGATCTTTTGACATATAGTTGATATAAATCTTGTAGGCATACTGGATGTCTCACTTTCATCTATTCTTATTGAACTCCCCTCGCTCGAGGAAGAAATATATGGAAAATACCTGTTTGGTTCTACCTGTACCATGGGAAAAAAGTTCAGATAAGACCTTATTGGGTATGCATAATTCATATTAGAGTGTTAAAAGCCATTAAGGCATGCATTTTCCACTATCATCATACATAGTTATCATTTCTCCACCAATCTTGAAAATGTATATCTTGACCAACGTGTACTATAAAGGTGGATAAACAACCCATTTTACTTTTTTTATGCCTTACCATGGGTTGCAACATGCAATTGTTCATGTCTTAGTGTTGAAACATGTTTGGAAGACCTCCTCTTTGCGACATTAGTTACTTAACTACAGTAAAGGTGGAGAAACAACCCATTTTACCCATAGGGACAACAAGACCAATGCCTTTAATCTTTTCTCTCTCTCAAGGTATATTGTCACATATATTTTTATCATCATTGTATAAGAATAGGTAAATAACAAAGGTATATATAGAAAAGTATTATTGTAATAAATTCATACATAATTTTCATCTCTTTCAACTTTAATGCTCCATTGGTCACTACGTTAAAGTTGTTCCTTGAGATGAGTTATCAATTCCAATGTGTGAAACATAAATAGTAAAAACTTTACAAGGAAGTTTAACTAATGAATAGTAATTAAAGAACAATAACAATGCTAGATGGATTTGGTTTGGATCTGCCTTATACTCAGACATTATGAGTCAGCTCTTGTCACTGTAAGGACAAGCTATTAGAATCCGTACCTTCAAAGAGATAGATAGATAGATAGAGAGAGAGAGAGAGAGAGAGAGAGAGAGAGAGTGAGAGAGAGAGTGTTGATGGTTTAGGTTCACATTTCACAGTTGGATCTCACGGGGTGGAGATCACGGTTCACAATTCACAACACAATTCTGCGAGCCCTAGAATAGGTACCATATGACCTTTGGTACCATACTTTAAGTGTACTCAACTTTACAACAACAATAATCCTATGTGTCCAGCACATATCATATCTATATTTATTTCATGCCAAGATAATACATTCGTGAATTTATGAACATAATATATAAACTTGCCATGTCTTCTAGAATGGTCACTTAGGAAAATCTAGGTTTTAGGGTGGTTACTATAATAAAACATAAAATACAGTTAAGTACACTTAGATTAGGGTACAAAAGTTCATGTGGTCACATAATAATAAAACAACAAAAGTAATAATGTTAAGTAATCATACCAAAGGTGGTCGAGGTACCACACACAATAAGGGTTCTAGGACCAAAAAGAAGATGAAGGACCATAAGTCAACAAAAGGGTTCACAACAAGATGGTCAGGAAACCCCCATACCCATAAGACCAAGGTGTACTGTAAAGATGGAGAAACAACCCAAAAACCATAGGGAAAACAAGACCAAGGTATATTATCACATATATTTTTATTGTCATTGTATATGAAGAAGTAAATAAAAAAGGTAGATCTAGAAAAGTACCGCTGTAATAAATTCATACATAATTTTCATCTCTTTCAACTTTAACGCTCCACAAGTCACTGCATTAAAGTTGGTCCTCGAAATGAGTTATCAATTCCAATGTACAAAACATAATCAATAAAAAAATTACAATGAAGTTTAACTAATGAATAGTAATTAAATAACAATAATAATGCTAGATATATCCAGTTTGGATCTTCCTTATACTCATACATTTTGAGTCAGCTCTTGTCACTTTAAGGACAAGTTGTCAGAAGATATACCTTTAGAGAGAGATAGAGAGAGAGTTAGAGTGTTGATGGTTTAGGTTCACATTTCATGATTTGAGCTCATGGGTTCGAGATCCCAAATCACAATTCACAACACAATTCTACAAGTTGTAGAAGAGGTACTATATGACCTTTGGTACCCTGCTTGAAGTGTACTCAACTTTACAGCAACAATAACCCTATGCATCCAACAAATATAAGATCTATACTTCTTTCATTCCAAGATACTCCAAGATTAAAGTTATGAACATAATATATAAACTTGGCATGTCTTATAGAATGGTCACTTAGTAAACCTTAGGTTTTAGGGTGGTTACCATAATAAAACATAAAATAAAGTTGAGTACACTTAGAGTAGGGTACCAAAGGTCATGTGGTCACATAATGATAAAACAATAAAAGTAATAAGGTTAAGTAATCATACCAAAGTGGTTAAGGTACCACACATAATAAGGGTGTTAGGACCAAAAAGAAGATGAAGGACCATAAGTTAACAAAAGGGGTCACAACAAGATGGTAAGGAAACCTGCATATCCACAAGACTAAGGTGTACTGTAAGGGTGGAGAAACGACCCATTTTACCCATAGGGACAACATGACCAATGAATTTAATATTTTCTCTCTCTCAAGGTATATTGTCAATATATTTTTATCATCATTGTATAAGCAGAAGTAAATAACAAAGGTAGATCTAGAAAGGAACTACTGTAATAAATTCGTACATAATTTTCATCTCTTTCAACTTTAACACTCCATTTCTCACTACGTTAAAGTTGGTCCTTGAGACGATTTATCAATTCCAATGTACGGAACATAAACAATAAACTAATTACAATGAAGTTTAACTAATGAATAGTAATTAAAGAACAATAATAATGCTAGATAGATCTGATTTCGATCTGCCTTATTATTGAAATATTGGACAATACTGAGAGGGGGGGTGAATCAGTATTGTAACTTTTCTCAATTTAAAACCACTTTTATAATTTACTTATTAAAACACATAATCAACAAAAACACACAGAACACAAAGTTATCATGGAAGACCAATTGGGTAAACCGCCAATACTTCCTATTACTGGAAAATTGTTATTTACAAATAGTTTTTCTTGCTACTACAGAGAAGGATGGTATTACACCCTATTTAATAGCTTCTGCTGGAAGGAGGCTACAAACCCCTGTTTTGTCAACTAGAACTGACAGGATGCTACTACACCCTATTTACCAGCTACTACTGGAAGGAGGCTACAACCCCCTGCAGCCCTGTTTCCTACCCTAGCGCCACCCTTCCACCCTAATATGTTTTCAATAATCTTCCATATTTATTTACCCTTAAATATTTGTCACACCCACTGGTATTTTCTTCTGCTTTTATGATCTAGATGTTAGAGAAATTTTTTCTCATTCATCCCTCTATGTATAAATACCTTCATGTTTCCTGCAGACACATCTCTTCAACATTGTGCCCTTTCATTCTTCAATCATACTTACTCATGAGAGATTAATTACTCATTCTAACACTGATTCATAGAGTCATCTACCTCCATCATGATTCTTCAAAAAAAATGAAACAATTTCCTGTTAATCGATTTACTGTTTAATCTTCCAATTGTGATCTTCTGCATTCTCCATGTCCACAACCATCCTGAGCCTTTGATTTTATATTGGGATTCTTCTTGACCGTAGATCTAAGATAGGATGCAGTATGCATATTTCTGAATTGTGTGTTAGCACTCGGAATGGCACCCAAGGCTGCGGGGAGGCGGACCCCAAGGTAACAACAGAACCACTTTAGGAAAGGGAGTTGGCTTCTCCACTTCTAAATAGGGATCTCTCACAAATGTATAACAAGGCCAGGCATAACGCCACAAAATGAAGATCAAATATTGGTGGTTGGAAACAAAATGAAGATATATCGGGTTATGCAGTCAAAAATCCCAGGAAAATAGAGCAGTTTGCATAGGAAAATGCTTGCAAGAGCAAGGTAGTGTCTCGATCACGGTCATTATGCCTGGAGTCTAGTGAAAAAGCAGAATAATGACAGTTCTCTAGCATGGAGCACCGCTGGGATGAATTCCGCGCTATTTTTGGAAGAGATATTTGGTGGATATCTGAGACAATGATAGGAGCATATGAGTATGAATTCCTGACCATTATATACTGTGTCTATGACATGAAGAACACATAATGTAAATAAACACTGGAAAGAACATGCACATAAGGAGAAGAAAAGAACAGACTGTAATTTAGAAACACACAAGAAATATTGTAATGCATATAACCGGCCTTCGGCTCTATGTACTAATTCAAAATATTACAAAGAAGATAATCTTGCAAATTCAATACCAACCAACCCTTTCTCCCTCGATGGAGAGTCTCTTTATAGCGCTTCAGAGCCTTGATACTAATCTCGAAACGGGGCGAGAAGTCATTTACAATCGTGATCAAAACTTTTAACAAACTAGGACATGGCATTTCTCCGATGGCTTACATATATATAAAACAAAGCATCATGGAGCAAACATGCATGCAAGTCGTAATGACAGCATGCGTTTCTGGCTTCGAGTTCTCCTGTCTTGAAAATGACGGTTCAGGACATCTCCTAGTGGCCTGTTGCGGATGTCGTTTGGATCGTTCTCCCCCCTTCTGGGTTTGCAACATGTCTCTTTCGGGTGATTTTTTTTCTTTCTATGCTCAAAGGCACCTTTCTGCATGGGCTCATAGATGGCAAGAAATTTTGTGTTCTTTCTATACTCAGCCTTCCTCCTCACACCCCTATGTCCTGGTAACACTGTTATTCGAAGGGACTTAAAGAAGGGCTGCACTTCTTTTGACAGTGTCAGGTCCTTGAGGAGGTTGGTCATTCTTGTTCTTCCCCTCTCTTAGGTGGGGGATCCTCCTATAAATCATATGGAGTGGCACCCTTCTAGCCTCATCAACACTCCAGATAAAGTTGGCAAGCGGAATTCAAAAAGGTGGTGATGAGGACTTTGGAATTCTTCTCCTCCCATATGAGAATTCGCTCCAATGGGTCACCATTAGCAATGGTCAACATGTGCTACGATTGTGGAGACCACGACCTTGTTTGGAGGCTTTGGAGGGACACCCATTAGACAGGAAATCCCAGACATTGTATCTATGGGGGTGAAACCTTCTTTTATGACAGTAATTCCCTCACTAGCCTTAGGAGGTCCATCTAATGTGATCAATGTCCTTGTCATGAACTTGATGACCCCGGAAGTATTTTCTAATACAATGAATGTCCCTACCATGATGGTTGGAATTCCCCTAGCATGGGAACTTAGGAATAGTGGGATTCCAGGCTAGGGTTTACCAACCAAGAAAACAATCCAATAGACCGACTTCGTAAAGACAGAAACCATTGTAGGCCTCCCTCAAGGATTTCAAGATTTATAGTGGACTGACACTCGACCTTCTCAAATTTCATTCTACGTTCATCGAGACTCTACCTTCCAATGCCTCTGAAAATGGTGTTTTATATAGAGTTGGAAAGCCAAACATGATGATGACCCCTTCAGCACCCCCGCACACTTCATCATTGAGTATCCTAGTGACAGCACGAGTTGTCACATTGTTTTTGGATCCAATATTTATGTGAAGATCCGAGTCACTGTAATGTCCCCATTTTTAATAATTGCATAGCAGGACAATTCCATCAATCCTACCTGTTCCCTAGGTTGGATGGATACATTTGGGAAGTTAATAAGGGAGCTAATAAGTGGTGTTTAGACATCAGAAGGAATAAATATTTATTTAATGGAGTTAATTAAATGAATTCAAGTGAAAAATTAAATGGCTATGGATAATGGAGACGCATGGAGACTATGGGGCTCACTCAAGCTAGAATTCCTATGTTAAATGAAATCCTCCTCTTGTAATCTCTAATCGATGGGAAGTCTAATGTTTTTGGATGGATTATAAGGTTAATATACTTGTCCATATACTTCATAGGTCGAATTTGGGATGAATTGTAACTTACATGGGGAGAGGAAGATCCAAATGGGAGTTTCATGGACACTTGGCTAGATTCCCCATACATTTATGACATCTATGACACCAATGACGGAGATTCCATGAAATTTATGACACAAGTAATATATTAAGGCTATAATATAACATATCTAACACTTCAGGCCTGAATAGATCATCTTAGAGGGCACTCATGGGATTTGGAGAAGGCCAAGAGGCTCCTACTCAAATTTGGGAGAAGAGGGAAGGTGAAAAGAGAGGCCACATGGCATAGCATGAGCAGCCACACCAATTCAACTTGGATATGGTTTATCAATGGATTTGGAGCCTTAGAATACCAATAATGTTTATAAAATTCCGGTATCAGCCATGAGAAGTACCTTTTGATCATTTGTGAAATTTTTTATTGTGAAGAGAGAGAGCTAGTGGATGGCTAGTTCATGCCTTATCCAATTTCGACGGTGAAAGATTCCCATCCTAGTTGGTGTTTGGAGAGGCCACTTAGATCTTTCAAGGAGATTCAATGGAGTCATAAGTTATAGGTGCAAGCTACATCATCTCATGGACATATCAAGTTCATCTTTTTCTTCCTTTCATCTCAAGTTTTTTCACCATATTTCAGCTCTATAGAGTGAGGAACACTTGGTGAGCTATTCATCTTTGTGAGGGAGATTCTCTTGCTCCAGTATTTTGTATTCTGATGTAAATTATTTTCTCTTTAAGTTCATAAATATCTCAGGTCGAAAGGCCAAGAAATATCATGTATTATTGCTCAATAATGTAGAAACGGTGCCATTTCCCCACTACCTTGTTGTAAACTCTTGTAATATTGATGGATTCGAATGGATGTATAAACTGTAGATGTATTTGTAACTTCAAAATGTATTCACTTGTATATTTCATATATTGTATTTCGTTGGTCCTTGATGTTCCTATCGACAGATTCATTGATGTAATCAAGCCATGTAAAGTCATAGAGATTAACCCTCCTTTGTAATTCAGGGGTAAAGTCCCCACAGTTGTGGGGCACTAGGGTTATTAGAATCTCCTAGAGAATTTGGTCGTGGTAAGTTATTGTCAAGTCAGAAACTGGTATAAATAGAGAGTGATCCTCTCTATTTATTACACACACTCACCTAGCTATAGCGCATAGGTGAGAGAGAAGAAGCTCGCTCAAGTGAGAGAGAGAACAACTGTTGGAGATCATCTTTCTGTCTTTGGGTTTTACTGCTTCCTTTGGTGCTCATTCTATCTCTGAGGAAGTTGCGGGGTTTTTCCTTTATGGTTTCCTTAAGGATAAATCTTTCTGTCTATTTTCTGTTGTGATTGATTGATGTGCATGTTATTCTCTCAGATAATATCCTAAGACCATATTGTCTAATTGATAAAAATCTAACATGGTATCAGAGCTAACCTGAGAAGAAGACACTGTGCAGTTGCAGAATCTAGGGATTATTACTTTTTGGGTCTCTCTCCACAATCCATTAGCAAAAGGAGGCTAGGATGACTCTCCATTGAAGGGCGCATCTTTCTGTCAAGAGGAATCTGATTCTGAGCACTTTCAATTTTTAACCTACCACTACATTGGGAAATTAAATATTTTCACTGAAGAGGAATTTTTGAGTGAGCCCAGCATAGGTTTACTCTTCTCCTTAAAATCAAAGTTTAGAGACAAAAATCGAGGTTTTTGGTTGGGTAGAACTATAGGAAAGTCAAACCCTAATTTTCCCTAGAACTAGAAAACCAACACTGCAGAAGTTTAGCTGCAAATCCATTTTTCAGCTTCTCAAATTGGTAAGATCTAAATATTTTTTATTTCCATTTGAGGTTCTCAATTAAAGATGTCTCATCACACCAAGATTGATGAAAATATTGAGGGAGATGATAACTTTTGAGCATGGAAGTATAGGATCTCCCTAGTTATTGAAGAAAATGAATTGGAGTCCTACATTAGTGGAGAGGTTCAGGCTCTAGAGGGAGATGAGGATAAGGCCTTACACAAGAAGAACTTGATCAAGGCCAAGAGGATTATTGCCGATTCAATCAAGGATCACCTTATACCATAGGTGTCCTCCCTAAAGACACCTGAATAAATGTATGAAGCCTTGACCAAGCTATTTGAAGGAAAGAACATAAATTAGAAGATGACTTTGAGGAACCACTTGAAGAATGTGAAGATCCAAAATGCGGAGACCATACAATCAAACTTTACAAGGGTCTCCCATATAAAAGAACAACTTGAGGCAGTAGATGAAGAAGTAGAGAATGCAGAAATTGTGATGACCACCTTGAATGGTCTCCCTAGGTCATGGGACTCCTTCATTCAAGGGATTTGTGCTAGAAGAAAGCTAGTCACCTTCAATAGGCTTTGGGAGGAATTCTCACAAGAAGAAGCTCGAATAGTAGCTCAAGAAGAAAACATGGGAAATGAAGATCAAGATCTCACAGTTTACACCAAGAAAAAAAAAAGAGACCACCATCATCACAGAGGTAAGCATTCACATCAGAATAACCCTAGAATATATCTATCTAGTATCTGATGCTTCACATGCGATGAGAAATGACACATCTCCAGATTTTGTCCCAGAAAAAAAGGTGGATCTCACAAGAAGAATGGAAACAAGAGAAGACATCATGCTCATACTGTAGAGGATGATGAACCTTCTATAAAGAGAATCAAACAAGAAAGTGATTCCTCAAGTGATGAAGAATATGTTTTGATTTCCTCTCTCACAGTAATGATCACACATGGAAGCAATGATTGGATTATCGACAGTGGGGCTTCTAAGCATATTTCAGGATTCAAAGAATCCTTTGTGAAATTATCAGAACATGAGTCACCCCACAAGGTGAAACTTGGGGATGACTACCAATATCCAATAAAAGGTAGTGGTGAATCCTCCTACAAGTTAGAATCTGGAAAGTCTATGAAAATGAAGGATGCCTTGTTTGTACCAGGACTAAAGAAGAACCTCCTCTCCATCGCTGCATTGTATGCAAAAGGCATGAGGGTTGCATTTGTAGATGGCCAAGTTCTTATGTGTCCAAAGGGAAAGACCATGGATGATGCAGTTGTGATTGGGGAGAAAGAGGGAGGATTATACAAGATAAAGGGCCAACTAGAACAAGCCTTGGTCCATGACTCAGTAGAGCCAAATGAACTTTGGCACTTAAGGCTTGCACATGGTCATTATATATCACTACCACTTGCAAAAAAGGTTGTTGAAGGTCTTCCCAAAATACAGGAAAAACATGATGGTATATACAAAGGATGTGCAAAAGGAAAGAACATAAAGAAGACATTTCCAAGTAGAGAGAGCAAGGAAAAAGGAATCTTGGAAATCATCCAATCCGATGTATGAAGTCCGATGTCATCTAGTTAATTGAGTGGGTATGTATACTATTTTTATTTAATTGATTATTTTTTCTAGGAATACATGGATATACTTCTTGAAAAACAAAGTTGAATTATTCAGCAAGTTTAAAGAGTTCAAAACCTTGATCAAGAACCACATAGAAAATAAAATCAAGACCTTTTGATCATACAATGGCGGAGAATTCACATTCTCCACATCAAATGAATTCAAAGAATTATGTAGAGATTCAGGGATTAAGAGGGAGTTGACCACTCCATATAATCCACAACAGAATGGGGTTGCAAAAAGGAAGAATAGAACGATTATGGAAGCTGCAAGGGCAATGCTTCATGATCAAGATCTTCCCATGCATCTATGGGCAGAAGCTGCTAGAACAGTTGTGTATGTAAAGAACCATACTCCACATAGAGTACTCGAGAACAAGACACCTGAAGAAGTCTTCTCCGACAAGAAACCAGAAGTGAGTCATCTCAGAAGATTTCACTGTCTAGTGTACATACACATTCTGAAAGAAAAGAGGAAAAAGTTAGATCCTTCAGGGAAGAAGGGTATATTTTTGGGATATAGTGAAAGCTTGAAGGCTTACATAATATACTTCCCAAGATTCAAGAAGATCAACATCAGCAGGGACGTAACATTTGACGAAGACTCAGCTTACAACAAATCTAGAAAGAGACCTGCTGAAGACCCTAAAGAAACAGAAGTACCCAGGATTCAAGATACAGCTATGAATGATGCAAATCAAGAAGAATATCGAGAAATAGAAGAACCATAGGAACCTGTAGATACACCCTAATAGAAGAATCCTCACAAGAGGAAACCTGCATGGCTACGAGAGGCTATCCAAGGTGCATAAAGATATGGGGCTCTAGAAGAAATACACAGAGAAAGGAAGAGAACTAGGTCCTACTCTGGATATGTAGTCCTATTATGTGACATCATTGCTAAAGAACCTTCCAACTATGAAGAAGAGGCAGAGAAGAAAGAATGGAAGGATGCTATGATCAAGGAGTACCAGTCGATCATGAAGAATGATGTCTGGGATGTTGTCCCAAGACTAGAGGGGGTGTCTGTTGTGACTTCCAAGTTGATCTACAAGATCAAGCATGCTGCAGATGACAGCATAGATAAATATGAAGCAATACTTGTGGCTTGTGGCTTCTCCTAGAAATAAGGAATAGATTATGAAGAGATTTTTTCACCTGTAGCTAGATACACTTCCATCAGATCAGTACTTTCTCTGGCTGCAGTGATGAAATGGAAGATACACCAAATGGATGTCAAGACCGCTTTCTTGAATGGTGTAGTAGAAGAGGAAGTGTATGTGGAGCAGCCACTCGGTTTTGAGACACATGAAAGGGAGACTCATGTGTGTAAATTGAAGAAAGCCTTATATGGTTTGAAACAGGAACCCAGGACATGGTACAACAAAATTGACAGCTTCCTGACTAGTTTGGGATTTACCAAGAGTAAAGCGGATTCCAACCTTTAATACAAGGTTGAAGAAGGGAACCTAGTGATACTCCTCCTTTATGTAGATGAACTGTTTATAATAGGTGAGGATGGTTTGATTGCTGATACGAAGAGGAAGCTTACTGCTGAGTTTGAGATGAAGGACTTGGGTATGATGCACTAATTTCTAGGCATGGAGGTGTGGCATAATTCAGATGGAATCTCCCTGGGACAAGGGAAGTATGCAGTAGAGATCTTGAGGAGGTTCGGGATGATGGACTGCAAGGACATGACCACACCTATGGCATCGATCCTAAAGCTATTGAGTGATGCTTCATTAGATTCGGTTGATGCTATGATGTATAGTTAGATGATTGGGTCCTTGATGTACCTGATAAATAGGAGACCAGATATTTTCTTTGCTGTGAACACATTGAGCCAGTTCCTGACGGATCCTAGACATGTTCACCTAATTGCTACAAAGCATATTCTCAGGTACCTAAAGGGTACAGTTGATTATGGGCTCAAGTATGAGGCTAATCAGAAGATTAACCTAGAGGGTTATGTGGATTTGGATTTGGTAGGAAGTGCCATTTATAGGAACATCACTTCTGGGTGCTGCTTCAGTATGGCATTAGGTGTGATCTCTTGGTTTAGTAGGAAGCATTTTTGCGTGGCACTGAGTACAACTGAAGCAGGGTATGTTGCAGCTTGTTCAGCTAGTTGTGAAGTAGTATGGATGAGGAAGCTACTGTTTGATTTGTTTGATCTCTAGTTGGATTCTACTTGTATATATTGCGACAACCAGAGTTTTGTGAATTTTTCAGAGAAACCAGTGTTCCATGACAAGTCGAAGCATATCGAGATCAAATACCACTATATCAGGGATATGGTGCAGAGGGGAGCAGTGAAGCTCCAATATGCTGTGACAGATGAATAGATAGTTGATGTGTTCACTAAGCCATTAACCAGTGATGATCTAGTGATGATCCGGTGATGATCCAGAGAAGAAGACTTGTATAGATGAATTGTGTCAAGACAATACCTTCCCTCTTAAGAGGGAGTGTTGATGTATTTGTAACTTTGGAATGTATTCACTTGTGTATTTCATATATTTTATTTCATTGGTCCCCGATGTTCCTATATGGATATTCATTAATGTAATCAAGTCATGTAAAGTCATAGAGATTAACATGCCTTTGTAAGTCGGGGTTAAAGTCCCCACAATTGTGGGGAACTAAGGTTATTAGACTCTTATAGAGAATTCATCCCTGGTAAGTTATTGTCAAATTAGAAACTAGTATAAATAGAGACCAGGCCTCTCTATTTATTACACACACTTACCCAGCTATAGCGCATAGGTGAGAGAGAAGAAGCTCGCTCAAGTGAGAGAGATAACAAATGTTGGAGATTATCTTTTTGTCTTTGGGTTTTACTGATGCCTTTGGTTCTCATTCTATCTCAGAGAAAATTGCAAGTTTTTTCATTATTTTTTCCCCGAGGGTAAATATTTGTGTCTATTGTCTCTTGTGATTGATTGTTGTGCATGTTATTCTCTCAGATAAGATCCTAAGATCATATTGTCTAATTAATAAAAATATAACATAAAATATTGATGATTTATGAATGAATGGAATTTCATTAAAGTACATTATGGGTTTCATGTTCATTAACTGAGAATTTTTTTCCATTGGGTCTAATTTCATAGCAAGTGGAGCAAACTACACCTCATTTCCCTAAGGGTCCAAAACTAGTTTTTTATATCTGATTAAAAGAAGTGATAACAGCCATGGGAGGTCGATTGGTTATGAATATGATTATTTGATAATGTATTATACAAATAACCTACTTCAATTTAATAATTCAATTGGGTTTTTTCACATTTGGGAAGCCATTTCTACCACTTACCCCGGGGGGATTTGAGCCCAAAATTGCCAGTAAAATCATCTATCTTGTTCATAATTTAGTACAGACTTGTAGAAGTGATTGGAGGGCCATAATACATATATTAACATAATAATTAAGTTATTATATCATTAATACACCTTCTCTAAATATTTGGGAACAATTGGGCTGATTCGGAGACCAAGACACTAAAACTAGTCAAGAGACAAAATTGTGCAAAAATTGGAAAATTGGGCATTTTGGTAAAAATTTAAAAAAAGGGACATTACAAATGGTATCAGAGCATGATATTGGCACCTGATGTGGTCTGATATTTATGAGTACAATAATTCATTGACCACCATTATATATTGAAACCTAAAAGTGATTTTGTTGAAGAGGAAACTATGACTAGGGATGAAAAGGGAACCTCATATGATGGTGAGGAGCATATAAAAATCATTGAAACTATAATTGAATACATGAACAAGAATATTATGAAAGGATTCAAATTTTTTGGCTATCCAAATTTGGAAAAAATATATTGATTTTAAGAAAACCAAGAGGAAAAATGCATCAGCTTGCTTGAAGGAGCAAAAGGAGGAGACCCATGAACTACCTAGTTCTGAAATAGGTGAAGAAGAAGAAGTAGTACATGAAGAGGATAAAAATTCACTCCCAAGTGACTCTGAAAAATATGAAGAGATATCACATGAGTATGAAGAAATTTCTATTGAAAATATTGAAGATAATTTTGAGACACATTCTACCTTGGAAATGAAACAAAGAGAATCTAATGATGGATGCTTGAACTATGAAGGAGTACCTACTGATGGGTGCTCACACCTCTATGTTGGTGACATAGAGATCACTTTTGAAAGTGTTGCTGCAAGCCAAAATCCTGTTAAACATGAAAATGAAGACCTTGTAGCAGTTGAATAAGAAACAAGGTCAACTTCCCCATCACCACCTGAGCTTCATGAAGTTGGTCCAAGCAAGAAGGAAGAATATGAGGAGGTTCATTTTCAATAGCCTCATTTCCTTGAAGGGTCCTTAAATATGAATGAAAATAATATCCAAGAGTCCCTTAGAATACTCCATGACACTCAACCATTGGTATCATATTCTTGTTGGAGAGCTACTTCCTTGGAGGAGCCATCCTTCCGTGAAGACATGGAGAAGATTCAAAGAGAAATGTGCACCATCAAAGGTAATTTCATGTCTTTGATTTTTTATATAAAAAATGTCATTTATATTAGTGAATGGTTACATGAATCCTACTTGAAGAATAATGAAGTAATTTATAATCTCACAATTCAAAATGAGCAACTTCTTGAAAAGTTGCAAGACACTTGTTTTTCCTCCTATGTTTCAGATTGTCAAATGTTAGATTGTTTGGAGGATTCGCATGACATGGTGGATCATGAGAAATGTGGAAATTTGAATGTTCTTGATGTATTTGAATATTAAATTGAAGATATTCAAACACTTCAATGTGGTGGAAGAGGAACTTGAATTGTCTCTTGATGAAGGTTATGCAATTTTTAAAGAAGAGCATGATTCCTCTACATTGGAACCAATCTATGACAAAGGTTTCACACTTTTGAAGGAGCTTCATGATACTACCCATATGGATCCTTCCCATGATGAAAATTCTGCACTTTTTGTTCATTTGGGTGAGTTAGTTCATTCTCCTACATCCTACAATTCCATGTTTTGCAGCAATAGTCTCAATGAAGTATGGGTGAAAGGGTTCTTTTTTATGGTGCCACATGAGGAGTATGGAACTCCTAGATTTAATTTTATGATGACATGGTTGGAGAAAACTCTTATTCACATTTTCAGCAACATCCTTTGTTACTTTATGATGATGCACATCTACATGGATGCACCTATTATATGCGTTTGAGTCACTTGAAGACTCATGTTTTTTCTTGCTCAACACTTGGTTCATTTGATGTTGGAGGAACTTGATCTAACAATTGGGTGAATAGATTTATGATTGGAGAACATTTTTGTTTCCAGCCACATACTTTTTTATATTCTTTATGATTCTCTCATTCACAGATGTATGGGTGAGACTTCTTTGAGACATTTGAAGTCTCCTTGTTTTTTTTGCTCATTATTTGGTTCATATTTGAGTGGATATTTTTCATTCACTTCTTGGATAAAATAATACATGGCTGAATATTTTGATGCATATGACATAATTTTGGAGCAGCATTATAGGACATGGGATACTCACCTATTTCATTGGATCATATTTTATTGGTCACTTGAAGCTTGTATGCACTTGGAAAATGGTGGTCTACTTACTTGGAGGTATAAGAACTTTCATGATTTTTTGATGAGGCACCTCCTTCATGTACATTTTTATTATGTTGTTATGTACTTTGATGATATATATTATGTACTCATGATGTTTGGAATAATTCATAAAGGAAATGGAATACTGGAACTCTCTTTCCTAATGGTATGGGTTGGAGAGCGCTCTTAAATGTTGGAGTTCAATACAAGTAATGGGAATCTGGGATAGTTTTTAGTCCCATTGATTTCAATTTTTTTGGGAAACAAGCAGTATGGGAGATGGATTACCCACTTAATAAAGTGATTTTAATCAGAGTAGTGCAGCTACAAGCATGGTGGTTCCTCTCTAAAATATTCATGGAATCTCAAAGACTCAAAGTTGGGAAACTCAGTGGCAACTTCAAAGAATCATACAGAAATCAGGTTCTTCAACACCCATGTTTGAAATTGCTTGAGGACAAGAAATATTGGGAAGGGATGAAGGAATATTTTCAGAAGTATGTGAGTGAATTTAAGGTATGTCAGCAAAGCAAATCATAACTCACATACCCAAGTGGTTTATTACAACCATTGCCCATTCCAGAGAAAAAATGGGACAGTATATCGATGGATCTCATCACTGGTTTGCCCAAATATTTGGGCAAGGATTGCATATATGTGGTAGTGGATAGATTTAATAAGTTTTCTAATTTATTTTCTGTTACATCCTCTTTTAGCGCTGCACAAGTGGATGACCTTTTTTTCAAAGAACTCTTCAGATTGCATGGGCTCCCTAAGAGCATTTCTAGTGATAGAGATGGTAGATTCATGAGTTCTCTTTGGCAAGATATTTTCAGATTTGTGGGCACTCAGTTGACTCAAATTACAATATACCATCCCCAAACTGATGGAAAAATGGAGAGGGTGAATAAATGGTTGGAAGGGCACCTCCAAAACTATGTGGGAGAACAACAAAAATATTGGACAAAATGGCTACACTTGGGTGAGTTTTGCTACAACACCACCTTTCACATGTCAATAGGGATGTATCATTTCAGAGTATTATATGGTTATGATGCACTTACATTTTCGGATATGATATTTGGTGATAGTAGAGCTCCAAAAGCTAAATATTGGGTGGAAGAAAGCCAAGAAATTTTAAAGATTTTAAAAGGCAATTTGCAGGTTGCCCAAAATCAACAAAAACAATATGCAGATAAACATAGAGAGGAAAGGATATTTCAGGTTGATGATTTAGTGTATTTGATTTTGCATCCATTCAAACAAACATCTCTCAAAATTAATGTAGAAGAAAAGCTAAATCCAAGATGTGATGGGCCCTACAAGGTAATCCAGAAGATTGGAGAATTAGCATATGACTTGGAACATCTGGAAGGGAGTAAAATTCATAATGTATTTCATTTTTATTGTCTCAAGAAATATATTGGTAATTAAATTGTAATTTCAGATACACTCCCTCCTTTGGATGATGAAGGACAGATCACACGTATTCCGGAAAATGTTTTGAAGACAAGGGAGAGAAGAATGAGGAGCAGAACAATCAAAGAATACTTGGTGCAATGGAAGGATCTACCAAGTGAGGATGCCACATGGGAGGAGGAGAATATTTTGCATCATCCAAATCTGAAATTTCTTGAGGACAAGCAATATTGTGTGGGGAGGACTGTAATGTCCCCATTTTTAATAATTGCATAACATGACAATTCCATCAATCCTACTAGTTCCCTAGGTTGGATGGATACATTTGGGAAGTTAATAAGGGAGCTAATAAATGGTGTTTAGATATTAGAAGGAATACATGTTTATTTAATGGAGTTAATTAAATTAATGCAAGTGAAAAATGAAATTTCTATGGAGAATGGAGACACGTGGAGACTATGGGGCCCACTCAAGCTAGAATTCCTATGTTATATGGCATCCTCCTCTTGCAATATCAAATATAAGGGAAGCCTAATGTTTTTGGATGGATTATAAGGTTAATATACTTGTAAATATACTTCATAGGTTGAATTTGGGATGAATTGTAACTTACAAGGGGAGAGGAAGAGCCAAATGGCAATTTCATGGACACTTGGCTAGATTCCCCTTACATTTATGACATCTATGACACCAATGATGGAGATGCTATGATAGTTATGAAACCAGTCAGATATGAAGACTGAAATCTGACATATCTTAAATGTCAGGCTTAAATATAGAATCTTATATGGAACTCATGGGAGTTGTAGAAGGCCAAGAGGCTCCTACTCGAATTTGGGAGAAGAGGGAAGGTGAAGAGAGAGGCCACATGGCATAGCATGAGAAACCACACCAATTCGACTTGGCTTTGGTTTATGGATGGATTTGGAACCTTATAAGACCAATAATGTTTATAAAATTCAGGGATAATCCATGAGAATGAAATTTTGATCATTTGTGAAAATTGTTATTGTGAAGAGAGAGAGCTAGTGGATGACTAGTTCATGCCTTAGCCAATTTCGAGGGTGAAAGATTCCCATCCTAGTTGGTGTTTGGAGAGGACACTTAGGTATTTAAAGGAGATTCAATGGAGTAATAAGTTACAGGTGCAAGCTATATAATATCATGGACATATCAAGTTCATCTTGTTCTTCCTTTCATCTCAAGTTTTCTCACCATATTTCAACTCTATGGAGTGAGGTGCACTTGGTAAGCTATTCATCTCTTTGAGGGAGCTTCTCTTCATCTAGTATTTTTTATTATGATGTAAATTATCTTATGTTTAATTTTATAAATCTCTCAGGTCGAAAGGCCAAGAAATATCATGTATTATTTCTCAATAATGAAGAAACAGTGTCATTTCCCCACTACCTTGTTGTAAACTCTTATAATCTTGATGGATTCGGATGGATATATAAAATATTGATGATTTATGAATGAATTGAATATAAATAAAGTATATTATGGGTGTCATGTTCAGAGAATGATAATTTTTGGCCATTGGGTCGAATTTCATAGCAAATGGAGCAAACTACACCTCATTTCCCCAAGGGTCCAAAACTAGTTTTATATCTGATTGAAAGAAGTGATAACAGCCATGTGAGGTCGATTGGTTATGAATATAAGTCTCTGATAATGTATTATACACATCCATTTCTTGAATTTAAGAATTAGAGTGGTTTTATGAAAATTTGGGAAGCCATTTCTACCACTTACCCCGGGGGAATTTGAGCACAAAATTGCTAGTAAAATCATCTATCTTGTTTAGAATTTAGTATAGAATTGTAGAAGTTATTGGAGGGACATAATACATCCCTGAAAATAATAATTAAGTTATTATATCATTCATACACCTTCTTTGAATATTTGGGAGCAATTGGATTGATTCGGAGATCAAGACACTAAAACTAGTCAAGAGCCAAAATTGTGAAAAAATTGGGCATTTTGGTAAAAATTTAAAAAAGGGACATTATAGTCACGCCATATTTTATGCTACGATGCTATTCCACTGGCCGTGGAAATTTCCCTTAGTGTCGGTCCCCATTATTTTCCCATTCAACTCTCGGCATATGGAAGATACATTTGTATTTGTCTACCCTAACCCGATGATGGTATCAGCGTATTATTTTCTTATATTTGTCTCCCTAATTTGTGTGGAAGCCCTACCAGCCCTCTGAAATTCTATCTTTCGGGATATTTTCCAGATTTATGCATGTTTGAGGAAGTGAACTTTGGGTTCAGGAGGGTTACCTACATCGTGGATCCAACTTCTCCATCACAGGCACGCTCCAATGGTGTCGAGGCATATGATTACTTGTCACTTCAACCATTTGCACATCTGTCTTGGGATATCGCATTGACAAGTTATTTTTAGAAAGAGTAGATCATACACAGAGCCGTACCTTTCATCCCTGATCTTCCTTTCCGTGACATTTTGACGAACACCACCATTTTATACCTTTTGATCCAAAACCTCCGTGCTCCCAGTCGTACACGTGTGAGAGAAGTACCATTTTTCATGAATCCCAGAGATAGTTCATCTCGTGCATGTCCCACTAGTGGAGAAAATTTCCACCATAGATCTTCCCTTGGAAATATCTGCATCGCTGAATGCTACCTCCCTTTTAACCCATTTCGCGGAATCGAGGGACCAAAAATTTCACGAGCACTTTGATCCGAAAAAATCAATCTCATCCATTGGTCTATCTTCTGCCAATCGTGGCCCTTAGAACTTGCGGTCTCTCTAACGTCATTTCGCAAAAATGCAAAGGCAATTTGGATTGCCCCTATGGTATTCACAAAAACCATTTCATCTGTTGATCTGGCTTGTCTTCATATCTCTACCGTAGAAACTCTATCCCATTTAACACAATATTTCAGCCACTTTGCGACTGGAATTTTTTATGCGTTCAATAGGCTACGCTTGCTCCATCTTACCTTTTTTATCATTTTATGCGGAGGGAAAAAACAACGCTAATAAGTGGCTCCAACTAGGGATGCTATCCTCCCTGTGAGGTAGAAAATAACAACGTATTCCAAGTGCCAAAATCCTTTGGGCGACTCCCTTTGCTTCATTGCAAAAGTCAAAAATTGCTCCAAAGTGCAAAGTTAAACCAAACAACAGGACTAACTAAAAAACTTTTGCAGGCATTGGAAAACTGCTTAAAAAGAAATGCTCGTTATACTGAGCTTATTCATCTCTATCTACCTATTCTAACTATTGGATCTGATTTCCTAATTTAGGTAATATATGACTTCCAATGAATCCAACCGAGCAAATGGTCCCATAAACCCCATTTCTTTTCATGTTGGACCAAAATCATTATAAAAAAACCTAGCAGCATAGAATTACAATAAAGAAATTTATTTTTGCAATAGAGGTTTAACCATTCATTACCCTCTTCCAGTCTCACCATGTATTCTACTATCGGATCATAGAGACCTTGATGGCTGCCAAATCTTTCGGCTATTTGCCTGACTTGAAAAAAATGTTCCAACTCCCATTCTTCTAGCACCATGTGGAGGCGACGTACCAAAATACTTTGGGATATGCCCTTAGTTTCATTAATACCTGTAGCTTCAAATTTTACATGTGGAACTCCAAAGATCAAGGATTGATTCCTCACAAGTGTCACGAAAAAAGAAGTGTCGTGTTCTTCAATAGAACCGGGTAGCTTCATTTCTTGTCCCAGGATGCACATAGAAGTATCCTTTCCAGGGTCTTCGTCTGCTCCTCAGTGGTCTCCCTGGTTGAGAAATATTTCCACCGAATTGGGGACATGACCATAAATATGATTGCATTTCCCAGAGGGATCTGTCGTCCAATTATCTTGGGAGAATTGCTTAAAAGTTGACCCCTCCGGCCCATGATCGGGTTGGTTTCCTAAGGAACCATGCACAGAGAATCCTAGGTATTCTTTGAATGGCATATCGTGGTTCTGTCTCTACTCCTCAGGAGCCAGAACTTCATCTTTAGGATATGCTCCAGCATGGGCATAGTCATCTCCCTCAACAAAACTGAAAAACCCCTCGCCTTGATACGAGGTCTTCGGCCCTGAAATATATGGAGAATATTTGATTTTAGAAACCATGTATCTTCCCATGTCAGGTCTTGGATTTATAGGATATTCATTAGTTTCCTTAGGCACGCCACCCCAATAGTCATCCCCGTATTCATCATATATGGGTGTGCCAAAATCTCGCTCGAGGCTATCATGCACGTAGTTCGCAATAGGTTGGCCGCAATTTATAGAGACAAAACCAGTAAAATAGCCCGCATTTTCATCGCCATACTAGATTTCCCTCTGTGTATGGGAGAAAGGTCCCAGTTCCCAAAGGGATTCCTATTTTGTCTCATGCAGCTCTACCTGGTTCAACTTTTTGTCGCTTCCATTATTACTGCTCTAGTCTAGGATCCTTCCTGCCAGCCTAAAATTTTCTTCGACCTCTAATGAATCAACAAAAATATTCTGTAATGAAAATGATTTCCTCTCTAATAGAAACATGTACAAATCTAAGGGAAAAACATATGCATAATGTAGCTTCGTAGCACCCTCTAAGGGTTGAATTTCTTTGGGCATGTCATAATAGAAGCTCTCAAACCTTTTGTTGAAACTTGACGTAACTTCGCCTCCATATTTCCTCATAGAGTAAAACTTGGAGAGTATTTGGTCAAACGACCTCCTTTTACCCCAGAAGTCCAAAAATGTATGAGAAAAATCTTCCCATGTAGTGATAGATTCCAGCTGCAGATGCTTGAACTAGTTTTTTTATGTTGCCTCGCAGGGATTGGGAAAAATATCTCATACAAACATCGTCATGTTCTATTTAAAAAATATCATGAAAGTATTCAAAATATTGTAGGTGTTGCTCAGCTGTATGGCCTTCAGGTTTTCCATTGAACTCAAGAAGATATTTATAGTGTTCTGCAGGGAAGGATTTGAGGCAGGAGGAGAGGCATATATCGACTTTGGGTACTGGAGGCAATGGGGTCTTGTGGAAAATACGTGCTCTCAGAAATGACATCACAAGGCCTATCAGGCTTCCCCTTGGTGATTGGGGTCTCAGGCAAAGGGTCTAGGCTAAAATCAGATGTACAGGATGAAAAATACCCTCTATTTGTAAGGAAGGACCATAGTGAATTTAGAACTTTTCTTGGGGAGAGACTCTTAGAATTTCATCATTAAGCTAGCATTATGTTAGGATCTTTACTAAGAGAATAATAAGCACGGAAATCAAACACAAGAGACAATGAACATAGTGTTTATCCTCAGGGAAACCATAAATGGTGAAAACCTCGTAACTTCCTCAGAGATAGAATCAGCACCAAAATAGAAAATCCCCAAAACAGTAAGTGATCTCCCGATAGCAGTAACCTTCTTCTTATCTAGCCTCAGTTTCTTCTCCTTCCTCAACTATGCACTACACTTGAGTGTGTATGAGTTGTGTGATAAATAGAGAGTCCAGCTCTTTATTTATACTAATCCTGACATGACTAACACCCTACTAGGGCCAACCTCTACTAGGAGAGTCTAATAACCCTAGTGCCCCGAGACTGCGGGAACTTTAACCTTTAGACAATAGGAGGGTTACCCACAATGACTTGACATGACTTATTTACATGATAGACCTTCCCGATAGGAACATCGGGGCATGACATAACTTAAGTACATCCCAAAATAAACATCAGGTTACAATATATAAGAAATACAAGTGAAATACATTCTGAAGTTACATATACATCAACACTCCCTCTTAACTAGGAAGGTATTCTTTCGACACAATTTTCAGCACAAGTCTTCTTCTCTGTATCTTCGGATCATCATCAAGTCTTCATCATCTTCAAGTCTTCTTCATCTTCAAGCCATCTTCATCTTCAAGTCATCTTCAAGTCATCTTCAAGTCATCTTCATCATTGGATTTGGATCATCACTAGATCTGGATCATCATGGGACATCATCACTGGATTTGGATCATCACTGGATCTGGATCATTTCTGCTGGATCATCATCACTAGCTCTGGATCATCACTGGGCATCATCACTGGATCTGGATCCTTTCTGTTGGATCATCATCACTCGATCTGGATCATCACTGGACATCATCACAGGTGCTATCTCTTGATTCTTCTCGTCATTGGAACCTCTACAAGGCCAATCCTTTTTCATACTAGATGTATCATCTCAGAGCTAGTCCTTTTTCATACTAGATGAGGCGTCACAGAGCTGGTCCTTTTTCATACCAGATGAGGCATCACATAGTTGGTCCTTTTTCATACCAGATGTGGCAGCTACTCAGAGCTCGTCCTTTTTCATACTAGATGAGCCTTCTCAGAGCTAGTCCTTTTGCATACTAGATGAGGCATCACAGAGCTGGTCCTTTTTCATACCAGATGAGGCATCACAGAGCTGGTCCTTTTTCATACCAGATGAGGCATCACAGAGCTGGTCCTTTTTCATACCAGATGTGGCAGCTACTCAAAGCTAGTCCTTTTTCATACTAGATGAGCCTTCTCAGAGCTAGTCATTTTTCATACTAGATGAGGCATCACAGAGCTGGTCCTTTTTCATACCAGATGAGGCATCACAGAGCTGGTCCTTTTTCATACTAGATGAGGCATCACAGAGCTGGTCCTTTTTCATACCAGATGAGGCATCACAGAGCTGGTCCTTTTTCATACTAGATATGGCAGCTACTCAGAGCTAGTCCTTTTTCATACTAGATGAGCCTCCACAGAGCTAGCCCTTTTTCATGCTAGATGTGCCATCTACACAGAGCTAGTCCTTTTTCATACTAGATGTTCCTTCATAGAGACAACCCTTTTTCATGCTAGATGTGCCATCTACACAAAGCTAGTCCTTTTTCATACTAGATGTGTCTTCACAGAGCCAGCCTTTTTTCATGCTGGATATGCCATCTACACAGAGCTAGTCCTTTTTCATACTAGATGTGTCTTCACAGAGCCATCCCTTTTTCATGCTGGATGTGGCATCCACATATACCTGACAATGGAAGGAACCAATCCTCTCACCATGTCATAGCTCTTACATCCAACCATGGAAGGAACCAATCCTCTCACCATGTTAGAATGGCACAACACTTACATCTGATCATGGAAGGAACCAATCCTCTCACCATGTCAGAAGGGCTCGGCACGGACACATCACTTCCTCTTGGGAGGAACCTCAATCTGGAGAACACCGAGCTTCTCCCTGAAGTACTCAAACTTCACCCTAGCCAATGGATTAGTCAACACATCAGCTATCTATTCGTCCGCCACAACATACTGGAGCTTCACTGCTCCTTTCTGCACCATATTCCTGATATAGTGATACTTGATCTCAATATGCTTTGACTTGTCATGGAATACTGGATTCTCTGACAACTTTAAACAACTTTGGTTGTCACAGTATATACAAGTAGCATCTAACTGGAGATCAAATAAATCATACAGTAGCTGAATAGGCTGCAACATACTCTGCTTCAGCTGTACTCAGTGCCACACAGGATTGCTTCCTACTAAACCATAAGATCACACCCGATCCCACACTGAAGCAACACCTTGAAGTGCTCTTCCTATTGATGGTACTTCCTGCCCAATATGAATCAACATAACCCTCCAAGTTAATCCTTTGATCAGCCTTATACTTAAGCCCATAATCAACCATACCCTTCAGGTACCTCAGAATATGCTTTGCAGCAGTCAAGTCAACATGTCTCGGATCTGTCAAGTATTGGCTCAAGTTGTTCACAGCAAAGCAAATATCTGGTCTCGTGTTTGTTAGGTACACCAAGGACCCAATCATCTAATGATACATAGTGTCATCAACTGTCTCTGATGAAGCATCACTTAATAGCTTCAGGTTTGATGCCATAGGTGTGGTTAATGCCTTGCAGTCCATCATCCCAAATCTCTTCAGGATCTCTACTGCATACTTTCCTTGTCTAAGAAAGATTCTATCTAAAGTCTGCCACACCTCCATACCTAGGAAATAATGCATCATTCCCAAGTCCTTCATCTCGAACTCAGCAGCAAGATTTCTCTTCATATCAACAATAAACCCATCCATACCTCTCACAAACAGATCATATACATATATTAGAAGTATCACTGGGTTTCCATCTTCAACCTTGTAGTAAAGGTTGGAATCTGCTTTACTCTTGGTAAAGCCCAAACTGGATAGAAAGATGTCAATTCTATCGTACCATGTCCTGGGTGCCTGTTTCAAACTGTATAGGGATTTCTTCTGTCTACACACATGAGACTCCCTGTCATGTGTCTCAAAACCGAGTGGCTGCTCCACATACACTTCCTCTTCTACTACACCATTCAAGAAAGTAGTCTTAACATCCATTTGGTGTATATTCCATTTCATCAATGTATCCAGAGAAAGTACCGATCTGATGGAAGTGTATCTGGCTATAGGTGCAAAGGTTTCTTCATAGTCTATTCCTTCTTTCTGAGAGAAACCCCGAGCCACAAATCTTCCCTTATAATTTTCAATGCTACCATCTGTAGCATGCTTGATCTTGTAGATCCATTTGGAAGTTACAACTGACTTCCCTTCTGGTCTTGGGACAACATCCCAAACATCATTCTTCATGATCGATTGATACTCTTCGATCATCACATCCTTCCATTCTTTTCGTTCTGCTGCTTCTTCATATTTGGAAGGTTCTTTATCAATGAAGTCACATAGTAAAGCTACATAACTAGAACATGATCTAGTCCTCTTTCTTTCTCTGATATTCTCTTCTAGAACCCCATATCTTTCCGTACCTTGGATAATCTCTTGTACCCAAGCAGGTTTCCTCTTGTGAGGATTCTTCTCCTGTGGTGGATATACAGGTCTTTGTGGTTCTTCAAATTCTTGATCTTCTTCTTAAGTTTCTTCATTCATGATTGTATCATGACTTCTGGGAGCTTCTGCTTCTTTAGGTTCTTTAGCAGGTTTCTTTCTGGATTTGATGTAGGCTGAATCTTTGTCAAATGTTACATCCCTGCTGAGGCCAATATTTTTAAACCCTGGGAAGTATATTCTGTAAGCCTTCGAGTTTTCAGAGTATCCCAAAAATATACCCTTCTTTCCTAAAGGATCTAATTTTGTTCTCTTATCTTTTGGAATGTGTATGTACACAGGATAGCCGAATATTCTGAGATGGCTGACTTCTGGTTTCTTGCCGGAGAAGACTTCTTCAGGAGTCTTGTTCTCGAGTACTCTATGTGGAGTACGGTTCTGTACATACACTACTGTTCTGGCTACTTCTACCCAAAGATGCATAGGAAGATCTTGATCATGAAGCATAGCTCTTGCAGCTTCCATGATAGTTCTATTCTTCCTCTCTACAACCCCATTCTATTGTGGATTGTAAGGAGTGGACAACTCCCTCTTAATCCTTGAGTCCTTAAATAGTTCCTTGAACTCATTTGAAGTGAATTCTCTGCCATTGACTGATCGAAAAGTCTTGATCTTCTTTTCAGTTTGGTTCTCAATCAAGGCTTTGAATTCCTTGAACTTGCTAAACACTTAATCTTTATTCTTCATGAAGTAAATCCATGTCTTCCTAGAAAAGTCATCAATAAAAGAAACATAGTACACATACCCGCTTAGTGAGCTTGATGACATTGGTCCGTATACATCGGAGTGGATGATTTCCAAGATTCCTTTTGCATTTCTCTCACTGCTTGGAAATGTCTTCTTTTTGTTCTTTCATTTTGCACATCCTCTGCAGACCCCTTCATGTTTTGCTTGAATTTCTGGAAGACCTTCAACAGCTTTGCTTGCAAGTGGTAGTGCTCTGTAATGCACACGTGCAATCCTTCTATTCCAAAGTTCATTTGGTTCTACTGTGTCATGAACCAAAGCTTGATATAGTTGTCCCTTCAACTTGTATAGACCTCCTTCTTGTTCTCTAATCACTATTGCATCATCAAAAGTCTTTCCCTTTGGCCACATAAGAACTTGGCCATCTACAAAAGCATGCTTCATTCCTTTTGCATCCAATACAGATATGGAGAGAAGATTCTTCTTTAGTCTTGGAACAAATAATACATTCTTCATCTTCAATTACTTTCTAGAGTCTAGTTTATAGAAGGATTCACCACTACCTTTTATTGGATACTGGTAGTCATCCCCAAGTTTCACCTTGTGAGGTGACTCATGTTCAGATAGCTTCACAAATGATTCTTTGAATCCTGTCATGTGCTTGGAAGTACCACTGTCTGTAAGCCAATCATTGCTTCCATGTGAAATAGTTCCTGTGAGAGTGGATATTAGAACATATTCATCCTCACTTGAAGAGTCATCACTTTCTTGTCTGATTCTCTTTGTGGAAGGTTCATCATCCTTTACAGCATGGGCATGATGTATTCTCTTGTTTCCCTTCTTCCTTAGATTTCTTTTGTTAGGGAAGAATTTGGATATGTGACCTTTCTCATCATATGTGTAACATATAATAGTATTTATATCTTTTCTAGAGTGTGAGATCTTACCTTTGGAGTGATAATTACTCCTCCTGTTTTTCTTAGAGTGAACTGTGAGAGCTTGATCTTCACTACCCATCTTCTCTTCTTGAGCTACTATACGAGCTTCTTCTTGAGAGCATTCTTCCCATAGTCTGCTGAACTTGACTAACTTCTTTCTGGCACAGATTCCTTGAATGAAAGAGTCCCATGATCTAGGGAGACCATTCAAGGTGGTCATCACAATTTCTGCATTTTCCACTTCTTCATCTACTACTTCTAGCTGCTCCTTGATCTGAGAAACCCTTGTAAAGTAAGACTGAATAGTCTCAGCATTCTGGATCTTCACATTCTTCAATTGGTTTCTCAAAGTCATCTTCCTATTTATGTTCTTCCCTTCAAACAGTTTGGTTAGGGCATCAAACATAGCTTTAGGTGTCTTTAGGGAGGACACCTATGGTATGAGATGATCCTTGATAGAATCAGCAATGATTCTCTTTGCGATAACCAACTTCTTCTTATGCAAGGCCTTAGCCTCATATCCCTCTGGAACTGGAACCTCCTCATTGATATAGGAGTCCAACTCATTCTCTTCCAGGACGAGGGAGATCCTATACTTCTAAGCTTGGAATTTATCAGCTCCCTCAAGCTTTTCATCAAGCTTGGTATGATGAGACATCTTGAATTGATAATCTCAAATGGAAATACAAAATATTTAGATCTTACCAGGTCAAGATGTCGAATCTGGATTTGGAGCTGAAATCCTGTAGTGCTGATTTAGTAGCAAATTAGGGTTTTGCTTTTTCAGAGATCTATCCACCCAAATGCCTTGAAATTTATCCCTAGCTTCAATTTTGGGGAGGAGATCAATCCAGGATTGGGCTCACTGAAAAATTCTTCTTATGTGAAAAGCCCTAATTTCCGGCAGCAGTGTCGAGTCCAAAACTGAAAAACCTCAGAATTGGTTTCTGCTTCGACAGAAAGATGTGCCCTAAGGAGGAGATTTATTCCACCTTACTTTTGCTGAAAATATATGGAGGAAGATCCACAAACTAGGAATCCCTACTTCCCACAGCTGCACAGTGTATTCTTCTCAGGTTAGCCCTGATACCATGTTAGAATTTCATCATTAAGCTAGCATTATGTTAGGATCTTTACTGAGAGAATAACAAGCACAGGAATCAAACACAAGAGACAATGAACACAGTGTTTATCCTCAGGGAAACCATAAATGGTGAAAACCCCGCAACTTCCTTAGAGATAGAATCAACACCAAAATAGAAAAGCCCCAAAATAGTAAGTGATCTCCCGACAGCAGTAACCTTCTTCTTATCTAGCCCCAGTGTCTTATCCTTCCTCAACTATGTGCTACACTTGAGTGTGTATGAGTTGTGTGATAAATAGAGAGTCCAAATATCTATTTATACTAATCTCGACATGACTAAAACCCTACTAGGGCTGACCTCTACTAGGAGAGTCTAATAACCCCAGTGCCCCGGGATTGTGGGGAATTTAACCCTTAGACAATAGGAGGGTTACCCACAATGACTTGACATGACTTGTTTACATGATAGACCTTCCCGATAGGAACATCGGGGCATGACATAACTCAAGTACATCCCGAAATAAACATCGGGTTACAATATATAAGAAATACAAGTGAAATACATTTCGAAGTTACATATACATGAACAGAGACAAGCCATGATAGATTATTTTAGCAAATCTATGGAAAAAGGACGAAATATTTACAAGAAAAGCCAAGATGTTTTAGAAAAAGATAAATCTTAAGTACTTTGTCTTTTCTTCGAGCCTACTCATGCTTTTTTTACCATGAATCCACCTACATTGCAGAGGTTACCGATGTTTCGTAGATACTTGAATTTTGAGATCGCAACGTTGGTGGTACTATCACGGTACTGGGAACATGGGTCTTTAGAAATCCCCGAGTGAAAGATTTATTGTCTTCAATATGTTCGACTGTTGTTCACCATCGGTAGCCTGATCTATTGCATTGTTTCCCACCATTGCGAGAGGATTCCATCCTTCCTCCTCATACTATTATTTTCGGTGGCCGATCTTTCCAGTGGAGTCATTCATTTAGAAAATCTAACATGGAGTCTCCAAGGAAAATGACGCAACCTCTTCTCACATGCAGGGTATTCTGTTTTCCAACAGGAACCCTTATTTCCTTTGAATCTTTGTCGTTCTTCCCAGGGATGATTTTCAATTTCATCCTCAGAAACGATGCCAGTTTGTTAGCACCCAGAGAAACACCCAAGGTTGTGGGGAGGCGGACCCTGAGCTAATAGTAGAACTACTTTAGGAAAGGGAACTCACTTCTCCAATTCCAGAAAAGGATCTCTCACAAATGTATAACAAGGCCAAACATAATGTCACAAAATGAATATCAAATATTGGTGGTTGGAAACAAAATGAAGATATATCGGCCTATGGAGTAAAAAATAACAAGAAAATAGAGTAGTTTGCATAGGAAAAATATTGCAAGAGAAAGGTAATGTTTCTATCACGGTCGTTATGTCTGGGGTCTGGTGAAAAAGAAGAATGATGACAGTCCATTAGCGTGGAGCACCGCTGGGATGAATTTCGAGCCAGTTTTGGAAGAAATATTTGGTGGATATCGGAGACAATGGTAGGAGCATATGAGTATGAATTCCTGACCATTATACACCGTGTCTATGACATGAAGAACACATAACGTAAAGAAACAAAGGAAAGAACATGCACATAAGGAGAAGAAAAGCACAGACTGTAATTTAGAAACACAAAAGAATTCTTGTAATGCATATAATTGGCCTTCGGCTCTCTGTATTAATTCAAAATATTACAAACACGATAATTTTTCAAATTCAAAACTAACCGAGCTTTTCTCCCTCAGCAGGGAGTCTCTTTATAGTGCTTTAGGCCCTCGAGACTAATCTCGAAACAGGGTGAAAAGTCATTTACAATCGTGATCGAAACTTTTAACAAACTAGGACGTGGTATTTCTGCCACGGTTTACATATATATAAAACAAAGTAGCATGGAGCAAAAATGCATGCAGGTCCTAACAACATCATGCGTTTCTGGCTTCAAGTTTGCTTGTCTCGAAAATGACTATTCAGGGCATCTCCTGGTGGTCTGTTGTGAACGTGGCTTGGGTCGTTCGTCCCTCTTCTGGGTTTGCAACATGTATCTTCTGGGTGATTTGTGTTCTTTCTGTCCTCAAAGGAACCTTTCTGCATGGGCTCATAGCTGGAAAGAAATTTTGTGTTCTTTCTATGCTCAGCCTTCCTCCTCGCACCCCTCTGTCCTGGTAATACTGTTATTCGAAGGGACTTGAAGAAGGGTTGCACTGCTTCTAACAGTGTCGGGTCCTTGAGGAGGATGGTCGTTCTTCTGCTTCCCCTCTCTTAGGTGGTGGATCCTCCTACAGACCGTACGTCGCAGCACCCTTTCGACCTCATCACAACTCCAAATAAAGTTGGCAAGTGGAATTCATAAGGGCGGTGATGAGGACTTTGGCCTTCTTCTCCTCTTGTATGAGCATTCGATCCAATGGGTTACCACTAGAAATGGACAACACGTGCTACAATTGTGGAGACCATGACCTTTTCTGGAGGATTTGGAGGGACACCCATTGGACAAGAAATTCCAGACACTGTCCTTGCGAGGATGTAACCTTCTATTATGATAGTAATTCCCTCACCAGCCTCAGGAGGTCCATATAATATGATGAACGTCCTTGTCATGACTTTGATGATGCTGGAAGGATTTTCTAATACAATGAACGTCCCTACCAGGATGGTTGGAATTCCCCTAGCATGGGAAATTAGGAATAGTGGGATTTCGGGCCAAGGTTTACCAACCGAGAAAAAACTCTAACAAACTGACTTCGCAAACATAGAAACTAGCGTAGGCCTCCCTCAACGATTTCAGGATTTAAAGTGGAATGACACTCGACCTTCTCAACTTTCATTCTACGTTCACTAACACTTTTCCTCCTAATGGCTCAGAAATGGAATTTTATATAGATTTGGAAAGCCAAACATGACGATGACCCCGTCAGCACCCCCGCACACTTCACCACCGAGTAGCTTGGTGACAACACGAGTGGTCACGTGGTTTTTGGATCCATCATTTATGTGGAGATCCCAGTCACGTCGTCTTTTATGCTACGATGCTATTTTGTCGTTCATGGAAATGACCCTTGGCGTTGGTCCCCATTATTTTCCCATTCGGATCCCGACATATGGAAGAGACATTTGTATTTGTCTACCCTTACCTGATGATGGTATCAGAGTATTATTTTCTTATATTCATCTCCTTGCTTCGTGTGGAAGCCCTACCAACCCTCTGCAATTCGCTCTTTCGGGATATTTTCCAGATTTATGCACGTTTGAGGCAGTGACCTTTGGGTTCAGGAGGGTTACCTACATCATGGAACCAACTTCTCAATCACAGGAATGATCCAATGGTTTTAGGGCATATGATTACTTGTCACTTCATTCCTTTACACATATGTCTCGAGATATCGCATTGACAAGGTCTTTTTAGAATGAGCAGATCGTATGCAGAGCCATACCTTTCGTCCCTAATCTTCCTTATCGTGACATTTTGACGAACACGACAATTTTAGACCTTTTGATCTGAAATCTCCGTGCTTCCATCTGTACATGTGTGAGAGAAGTACCATTTTTCATGAATCCCAGAGACGGTTCATCTCGTGCATGTTCCACTGGCAGAGAAAATGTCCACCGTAGATATTCCCTTGGCAAGATCTGCACTGTTGAATTCTACCTCCCTTTTAAGGCATTTCATGGATTGGGGGACCAAACATTTCGTGAGCACTTTGACTCGATGAATTCAATCTTGTCTGTTGAACTGTCTTCTATCAGTCGTGGCCCTCAGAACTTGCATTCTCTTTAACGTCGTTTCTCAAAAACGCAAAGGCAATTTGTATTTCCCCTGTGGTATTTGCGAAAATTATTTTGTCTGTCGATCTGGCTTGTCTTCATATTTCTATCATAGAAATGATATCCCCTTTAACACAATTTCTCGGCCACCCTGCGACTGGAATTTTTCATGTGTTTTTAGGCTGTGATTGCTCCGTCTTACCTTTTTCATCATCTTACGCAGAGCGAAAAACATCGCTAACACTATGACATTTCTCAAAATGTCTTTTTGCACTTATCATTTCTCCCTCAACCATTCCGCAACGTTGATCTCCTTTAATCTTTTCGTGACCGTCGATCTAAGGAGGAAATCAGATATCGGATATGGGATGTTTTCCAAATATCATTTCCTGATTTCTACTTTTTGAACCAATATTTCTACCTCGTTGATATTTTACGGATGTCTCCTAACAGTCGATATTCTGGATCGCGGGTTGCAGAATGCAGGTTCTCAAAAACTCAAATGTTGTTTTTGATATTCTTCTCCTTCCGCTTTTCACACTAATATTTCCACAACGTCGATATTTTATGGATTTATTTCTGACCGTCGATCTTCCAGATCACAAGATGCACAATGCGGGTTCTGAAAAACTCAAACATTTCTTTCTCAATTCTTTTCCTTCCTCTTTCCGCACTAATCTTTCTGCACCATCGATCTTTTATGGATGTCTTTTTTACCATTGATCTTTTGGATCACGGGATGCAAAATGCGAAACTGTGATATTTCCCAAAGTCTTTTCGGAATTCTCCACCTTCTGATTTTTTCCTTCCTCTTTCTTCCTTCTGGACTTCGGGTTGTGGGAAGCCAGATTATTCTAGACCTTGATTTCTCGTCTTCCACTTTCCGCCTTCTGCTTTTCTTATGAACCGTTGATTTATTTGCAGGTTCATTTTTGTTCGTCGATCTATGATCTAATTTGGATTTGTGGATCTCCCCTCTTCTTTGTGTGGAAATCATTCACCACCACAAATTTGCTCGTGTATTAAATCCTAACCGTTGATCTACGATGTAATGCGGTTTTGTGTATCTTCCCTTTTCTTTGTGCATAAATCATTTACTGTGGTTGATCTTCTCAAAACTGGCTTCCACATTTCTCTCGACTGATATGGACCATCCACGTTGTCTGAAGGATCTCAAAAAATTTACAATTTTGTTTATTTCACAACCAAGCAAACCATTAACAGTATTTCTAGTTAAATTATCAGAATCCTTAAGGACCATCAGATCTGTGTCCCCACTAGATCAATGATGGACTTCAAATATGATGAAGCATATTTCATAAAAATTATGCACACATCAAAATTTTTCCAAACTGCGCAACTCCACCCAGCGGAATCATTGTGCATCATCAATCTATTTTAATGATCGATATCAGTCGTTGATCTCAATTCGATTTGCAATGGTTAGTTCTAATTTCAAAACCCGACTCACCTTTTATTCTCCTCACTCTTTTATCAGCATAATCTTCTTCAGTCATTAATCTTATTCCACCTTTAGTCTCCACCAAATGATCTTCAGTCATATGGAAATTGGTTTAGGCTTATCTCGGGCACATCTTCTAACCGCGAAATCCATTTTCAACCATTGATTAGTCCAAGATGCAAATATTTAACTCTGTGATTGAATTGATCAGTGGAATGATCAATTGCTTTCCGTAACGTTTTACACAGACAATTTTGATTTCCTATCCTTATATCAGATTTCGAAATACACCCATACACATAGGTAAAAGTTTGCCACACACAATCTCTACACTTTCCACTCCACATTCTCTCTTCACTCATACACTCAACCTTTTCCTTTATCATTGCTAAACTCATCTTTCTACCATATCTAGTGGTTATTCCTTTGTGATTCATGAACACCTTTGACATCAATGAAAACTATTTTTTCAATAATCTCCCCCTTTGAAATTGATGGAGACACCTAAACATTCTCCCCCTTTGAAAACAATGACAAAGGATAACCTGTTGTGCTATTGATAATTTCCTGTCTTTCTTCTTTCTGACAACTCCCCCTGTCATCATATCTCCCCTTTGTTAACTGGACTTGGTACTAATCAATGTATTATCATTTATCTTAACATTTCCTTTCTTGCAACAGGTTCTTGAATGATAACTTGAATGATAGATCCAATGACTCCCCCTATCACTATACTTCTTCTCCTTTGGCAATATTTTTGTGACAAAGTTTACACTCAGCATTACACTGTTCCCTTTAAAAAAAATTGTTTTATGTAACTTTCTCTTCTCAAGAGGTCTTCACATAATCCTTGGTCCGAGACAAAAATAGGATTTTCTACAAGTTTGAGAGACAAATTTAGAAATAACTTGTTAAACTGATAAATATATTTTTTAAAATACCCATTGTTCCTTCACAATCTTCATTGTTATTTTTACTCATCCTGGCACTTTTCAATAGACTGAATTTTTTATTTTTCAGATCAGACTTGAGTTTTCTTCCGCTATTAACAATTTTTATGTGTCATGACTTCAAATTCTAAGTGA
Source organism: Pseudotsuga menziesii (assembly GCA_001517045.1). Lineage (NCBI taxonomy): Eukaryota > Viridiplantae > Streptophyta > Pinopsida > Pinales > Pinaceae > Pseudotsuga > Pseudotsuga menziesii. The sequence goes on from LPNX010538462.1 coordinate 1,958,972, forward strand.
ACATAACATCTTTATCTTCTATTTGATTGCATACATCATGGTCTTCATGACTCACACATTTTGTTGTTCTCATGTTACTTCATAGGTCTTACACTCTCTCTATGTCAACCATACACCAATCTGAACCTTGATCATCTATTGTCTTTGATGAGGATAACTTTTCAGCATACTTCAACATTAGATACCAACTGAATTTTTTGATACCAATTGGAATCTTCTAACTTTAACTCCCTCTGAGTATATGATCCCTCCTAATGTTATTTTCAGGGTTCTCTTTAAATCATGAAATATCTTTAGAAAAGAATCCCACAATCATCACTATATCTTTCTTCATCATCTTCATCTTTATCCTCATCTATGTATTCCTTTACATCTCCATATTGCTTTCCCTCGTAATGTATGTTATTCTTATTTATGGCATTATTATGCTCATCATCATCTTTGGAGACCTCACTGATGTTTGAAATTTGCATTTCTTCTAAGTTCTTGTAATCTGACTTTTTTCTTCCATATCTTCCCATTATGTATCCTGCTACTCGTTCTTTATCATCTTTTGTGTTAGTTTCTTGTTTCTTCTCAAACTTTGATATTTTCCCTTGGTTATGCAGTCAGCAGTCTTGTGACCAAACTTATGACAACGATGACATTATCCATAGAATTTCCCTTTATGTTTGAGGAATCTTTTTTCTTCTTACTTCACAACTTCCATCTTCCTCCACTGTTTTTGAGCTTCTACTGAAACACTCTTCCTTAGTTTACATTCTCTAGCCATATGTCCAAATTTATTACATTTGTAACACTCTAAGTCATATCTTTGAAGAGGTCCAAACCGGTTATGATTTCTTCCTTTTGGTTTTCAAGACATATCCTTCTTATATCATAAACCTTTCCATAAGCTCTGCATTTCAGGGATTTATGACCAAAATTATTATTGGAGTAATAATGACCCAAAAATATCTGCTGATATATATTTTTCATTGGTATTTTAGATACCTCATTATTTCTATCTTTGTCATGAGAGGATGGGACATATTTCTTGCTCTCTTCCCTTTTAACATGACTCTTTAGTGCATCCGAATTAGAAGAAATTTCAACTCAAAATCGGCCTTTTAACTTTAACTCAAATTCCATGTCATTATGTGTTAGCCAAGGAAACTGATTTAAATTTGAAATACCATAGAGGTCTTTAACACTTTTTTAATATAAATTTGGGGATAGGTATCATAAAAAAAAAACTACTTTTTTTATATTGTATTTTCAACATATATCCCTGTTTTTTTACTCAAATTTCAATTAGGAGAGCTCGTTGGATGCGGAATTAAATTCTACATCCAACGAGTACCCACTTAGCATACTTTTGACAAACCCCGCTACCCGAAAAACAAGAAATCATGCCTGAAAAAACATGTTCATGACATCACTATCACCTTTTTTTCAGGTATTTCTTGTTTTTGGGGTAGCAAGGTCCATCAAAAGTATGCCGAGTGGGTACTCGTTGGATGCAGAATTTAATTCTGCATCCAATGAGCTCTCCCGATCAAAATTTGAGTAAAAACACAGGGAGATATGTCGAAAATACAAACAAAAAATAGGTTTTTCTTTTCTTCCTCCAAAATTAATAAATATTATTTTATTATTTTAACTATTATTTTATTATTTTTTTTTAGGAGGCCCATTTTGAGGTGAAATTTCCTCTAATGTGATAGCTTCTTTCATTTTCACCTTGGTCTGTGATAAATGAATATTCTGGCTCCTTTACTTTGTCATATCCCAGACTAGTTTTATCATTTGATGGTCTTTGGATACTTAAGATATCATCTAATATCCTTGAGTCGTTCTCAAACTTTGATTTGATATAATTTTGATCAAACCCTTTTCTAAGTTGAATAATATATTTTTCAAGTTTTTCAGAATCTTGGATTCTCTCCTTGAGGAGAACTACTAGATCCTCTTCTGTCTTCTTGGCCTCTTGAAGCTGGCTCGTCAAGTCCATAATAATTTGATTAGTTTCTTCTTGGTACTTTGACAGTTTCTCTTTCGAAACTTTGTTTCTTTTCCTACACTTTTCAATTTCATCAACATCAGCCATGTATTGAGCTTCTATGTCAACTTCTGATTCCTCACCTGAATTTGTTGTTCCTATAAATAGGATTTCTGCATCTTCACTTTCATCGTCACTATCTTCTTTGGATCAGAAGTTCTTATTCTTTTTATTAAACTTCTTATTACCCATGATATTATCCTTATGATAGCAAGATTCTTCATGATCACTCTCCTCTTGTTTTATGTAAGGACACTTATTGGAAAAAAGTGCAATTCTTCCACAGTTAAAACATTTCAAGGGTAGCTTTCCTTTGTATTTCCTAGTACCTCTCTCAAGTTTACTGATGAAAAGAGCTTCTTCTTTATCTAGGTTCTCTAGTTGGTTCTTGGATAGGGATTTAAATGTTGTCTATTTTCTTGAGGGTTCATTATGTCCCATCCTCATCTCATATGTAGTGAATATCCCATGTATTTCATCTACTTCCATGTCATCAGTGTCATTCTATTATTCTAGAGTGGACACTTTTAAGTCATACTTCATTGGCAATGTTCTCAGTACCTTGCTCACCACTTCTCTTTATTTTAATTTTCCTCCAATACCTCTAATAGATGTGGAAATTGAACCCAGGTGTTAGAACAATTGCACTCACAAAAATTGCTAATCAAACATGCAAATTACACACAAAGGAGGCTGAATATGGAGCAGAACACTAATTTGTATTGAATAAGTGTACAATAGCCAAACTTGTGAAGTCATAGGATGCCACAATAAATAATTACATGAGAGATTTGAATGCATTGGGATGCCATTTGAATTAGTCAAAAGTAGGCTTACTAAATCTAGTCAAATCCCCCATAGGTGCATAAAGCAGTTTTCAAATCTACCTAGGAGCTCACGAATTGGAAAAATCAATTAGGAAAGATAATAGGTGATGGAAGGACAAATAATACATGCTTTTATTAGGAGAAAAGAGTGGAGGATGATGAGGGAAAAAAACAAGTCAAGTTCACCTAGTCATACTTTCCCTTTTGCCATAAAACTCAGCAAAAGCAGTCAATAAAGCAGAAAAAGCAGATATGCACTAGGAAGGTTCAGGAATAAAGAAGAAGTGAGTCAAAGAGGTTTCCCAAGTGCTCCATGACTTAGTTTTACCAAGTTTTACCATCTTGGACATGTGGAGGACAACTTGCATAGAGTGGAATATGGAAACTAGGCAAATAAGACAAAAATGGATTAATTAATGTCTAAGGTAGCTAACTATGGGTTGATTATTCTAACACCCCCCCTTAAGCCTGACTTATGAGTAAAATATCAGGAAACTATAGGGCCTAGAAACAAGGATTAGTCACCCTTTACATACTGCATGTCCATTTAAACAAGGAAAGAGGCAAAAACCCAGTGGGAAAAATCACCCCTTAAACATGGACAGTAAAACAAAATTTGAAAATATTGTCATCAATCATTCTTCACAGCATGATCAGCAATCCCCAGTAGTGATTTGAGATTTCTGAATGTCTTCTCACAAAAAACTTTGGTGAAGATGTCTGCTACTTGTTCTGAAGATGCACAGAAGAGTAGGTGAATGGTGCCATCATGCACAAGCTGTCTGATGTAGTGCATATGGATCTCAATGTGTTTGGTTCTCTATCCCTGAACTGGATCATTGCAGATTCAAATGGTACTCTGATTATCACAATAGATAGTAGTTGATTATTCTGATTCGAATCCACACTCACCAAGTAACCCTTGCAACCATAAACATTGAGTTGCTGCATTTACAACTCCTATGTACTCTGCTTCTGTAGATGAGAGTGCAATGGCACTCTGTTTCTTGCTTGACCAGCTAATTGGTCCTTCATGTCCTTAAGCAAGCATGAACACATATCCTGATGTTGAATTTTGATCTATTTTGTCACCTACCCAATCACTGTCAGTAAACCCAATCAAATCAAGATCAGATTTATCTTTGTAGAAGATCCCATGAGTCCTTGTTCCCTGAACACAGTTAAGGATCCTTTTGGCTACTCTCCAATGGATCTCATGAGGCTGATCCATGTATCTTGAAGCCACACTTACTGCATAATAAATATCAGGTCGAGTATGTGTAAGGTACAACAAACACCCAATTAGTTGCCTATACAGTGTATTATTTACCATAGGAGAAGAACTTGCTTCTTCAAGCTTAACTCCTGAAAGGAAGGGAGTCTTGCTTGGCTTGCAATATTTCATGTTGAACTTGTTTAGAAAATCCAAAGAATACTTGGAATTATGTAATTTTATTCCATGTTTGGTTTGAGCAATCTCGAGACCCAAGAATTGGCTCAATAACCCCAAATCAGTCATAGAAAATGCATGGTTCATTGCATCCTTCAAGGAGGCAATTTCATTCTTTGAGCTTCCTGTAATCAGAAGGTCATCCACATACAAGAAAATAATCATCAAAGAACCATGAATCAGTTTCAAATAAACATTAGGATCATACTTTCATCGAACAAAACTCAATGATAGCAGAAAGCCATCAATCTTGGCATACCAAGCCCTGGGGGCTTGCTTAAGCCCATACAATGATTTCTTTAGCTTGCACACAAGAGATGGATTAGTAAAAAATACTTGAGGCTGCTGCAGGTAAATCTCTTCAGCAATATCTCCATTTAGGAAAGCACACTTCACATCCATGTGATGTACCTCCCACTGCTTCGAAGCTGCAATGGCTAAGGCTAGCCTGATGGAGTCCATCTTTGCCACTAGTGCAAAGGTCTCATTGTAGTCTATACCATGTACCTGTGAGTATCCCTTGGCTACCAATATTTAATTATATTTCAAAGGTGAACCATCAGCAACAAAATTACTTTCAAAAACCCACTTACATTGAACTAGCTTCCTCCCTGGGGGAAGATCAACCAGCTCCCAAGTGTTGCTCTTCTGGAGTGAGCTGAATTCTTCTTTCATGTCTGTTTTCCATATTGTATCATGTGCTGCATATTCATATGTATATGGTTCTGATTCAACCATAATATAGCATTTCTCTGCAAACAAAGGGTCTTTCATACACAGGGCACTCTCAAACTGAGATCTAGTCCTCCTAGAATCACTAGGATTTCCAGCTAGTTCCCCAGCTGCATGAATGGTATTTGCTTCCCATTTTGGTCTTGTAGGACTGTTAGGATCTGCAATTAAATCATCATTATTAGACATATCAGAATCAGCAAAATCATTTATCTCTTCACTTACATTCAGTGGTTTTGGTGGTGAAGAAGACTCTCCAACTTCAACTGCTGCTAAAGGCTCTTCTTGGAACTGAACACTCCTTTCAATGAAGGATTTGTTTTTGCTCAAATTGATCAGATTGTACCCTTTTGAATCTTCAGAGTACCCAACAAATAGACACTCTTGGATTTGAGGCTGCAAAACCTTCCTCTTTTCTGTTGGAATTCTAGCCCAAGCCCTTGAGCCAAAATCCTGAAATGGGTCAAATATGGCTTGTGCCCACTCCATGCTTCGAAAGGAGTCATATCATCAATATTTTTATGAGGAACCCTATTCTATATATAGGATGCATAATTTATAGCTTCGTCCCAAAAATTTGGTGGCAAAGTCTTAGCCTCCATCATGTAGGTTGCCATCTCTTTCAGTGATTTGTTCTTTCTCTTAGCAACACCATTTTGTTGTGGTGTGTAAGGGATTAAATGATGCATTTGCACAATATTTAATGAAATTAGACTTGACATAATCACCACCATTGTCAGATCTGAGGATCTTGAGTTTCCTCCCTGATTGGTTTTCAACCAAAGCCTTAAAGACTTTGAAGAGGCCAAAAACTTCAGACTTGTGTTTCAAGAAGTAAACCTAACAGTACCTAGAAAAGTCATCTATGAATGTCAATGCATATTTGGCCTGACTCATTGACATATGAGGAAATGGGCCAGCAACATCATTGTGGATCAACTCAAGAGGTGCAGAGGTTCTCTCATGACTAGCTTTCTCAAATTTATGCTCTAGGTGTTTTCCTAAGATACAACCTTGATAGACTCCTTTGGAAAAATTAATCTTTGGTAACCCTATGACCATTTATTTTTCACTAAGATAAAAAAGATACTTATAGTTAATATGGCCAAATCTTTCATGCCAAAGATTGCTTGCCTCATTAGCATGAATCAAAAGAGCAGAGGGGTTTGAGTAGGGTAGAAAATGTGAAAACATGTATACCTTCGAAGTGTGATTTGCAACTCCTTTTGCAATGACTTTACCACTTGAGATCTCTGTGATCTCAACTTCATCAGGGGAGAATATGACCTTCTTTGGAGACCCTGTGTGGGTCATCTGATACACTGACAAGAGGTTAGAGGTAAGACTGAAACATACAATACATTACTGAACTTACCATGGTCAAGATCAATCCTCCCTTTGCCAAAACTTTCAGTGAGAGAGTCATCTCCTAGTACTATTGGTGGACCTTTCGACATGTCAAGAGAGGTGAATGCCTCCTTGGTCAAAACCATATGTCTTGAAGCTCTACAATCTATGATGAAACTAGGTGAGCTTGATGTGCCAGCAACCAATGCATGAACTCTCTCTCTATCTTCTGAATTTGATCCTCCTTCCCTCTTCTGTGAGATATCAGGAAGGGAGATGTTATTATTCTCTAGGTTTTGGGTCAGCATGTCAATTTGATTCTTCATGCGAGAGCTGTCAGGATGATTTCCCTTACTGCAGTATGCGCATTTGCTCATTTCTCCTTTGTTCTTCTTCTTTTGGAAGTTCTTCTTGGAACCTTGGGGCTCCTTTGGAGACTTGTTCTTATCTCTCTTTTGCTCAGGTGGCTTCTTAGCTTTCTTCTTGCCTTTTGAATCCACCCTCGAATCTCCAGCAACCAAAGCTTGGTCTTTGGAAGGTTTGATGATTCACATCATCACCAGTTTATCTTGTTCTTGTGTGAGGGATTCCATGAACTCTGCAAGTTTAGGCATCTTCCAGGCTCGAGCTGTCAACTTGGTGGCATGGAAGGTCGAAACAAACACTGAATAGTCAGGGCCAAGCTTCAAGAGTATGGCCAAAACTAGTTGCTCCTCCTTCTTTTTGATTCCACACTGTTTTAGCTGCAAATCAAGGGCTTTAAACTTGGAAAAATAGAGCTGCGGGGATTTGAAGCTACTGGGAATCAAGGAGATTAATTCATTCTTGATTTGATGTCCTCTCATCTCATATATTTTACCAAAAATCTAAACAAGCTTCTCCCATACTTCATTTTGTGATGTCAATCCATCAAGATGGAAAAGGAGGTCTCTGGATATGCTCAGACACAGGAGACCATAGGCCTCATCCCTCCTGTTGTGCCATTTAATTTTCTCTGCAGTTGCATTGGGATCTGATTCAGTTTCCATAGTCACCCTATAGAGGCCTTTTTATCTTAATAGTATCTCCATATCTTCTTTCCATTAAAATAAATTAAATGGAGTTAAGATGATCTTCTGAGATTGATCCATAGCTTAGAAATTTCTCCCTTCAATTAGTAGAATGCTCCCAGTCAAGATGTCAAACCTACAATAGAAATATGGAAGGATATAAATAGATCTACAAAGGCTTTGATACCATGTGGAAATTTAACCCAAGTGTTAGAACAATTGCACTCACAAAAATTGCTAATCAAACATGCAAATTACACACAAAGGAGACTGAATATGGAGCAGAACACTAATCTGTATTCAATAAGTGTACAATATCCAACCTTGTGAAGTCATAGGCTGCCACAATAAATAATTACATGAGATATTTGAATGCATTGGGATGCCATTCGAATTAGTCAAAAGCAGGCTTACTAAATCTAGTCAAATCCCCCATAGGTGCATAAAGCAGTTTCCAAATCTGCCTAGGAGCTCACGAATTGGAAAAATAAATTAGGAAATATAACAGGTGATGGAAGGACAACTCATACATGATTTCATTAGGATAAAAGAGTGGAGGATGATGAGGGAAAAAAACATGTCAAGTTCACCTAGTCATACTTTCCCTTTTGCCATAAAACTCAGTAAAAGCAGGCAATAAAGCAGAAAAAGTAGATATGCACTAGGGAGGTTCAGGAAGAAAGAAGAATTGATTCCAATAGGTTTCCCAAGCGCTCCATGACTCAGTTTTAGCAAGTTTGACCATCTTGGACATGTGGAGGACAACTTGCATAGAGTGGAATATGGAAACTAGGCAAATAAGACAAAAATGGATTAATTAATGTCTAAGGTAGCTAACTATGGGTTGATTATTCTAAAAATAGAATTGACAACCTCATCTACTCTTAGAAGGTGTTATTACCCTATAATTTTCCTATGGTTGTGGTAGGAAGTCACAGGGGTAACCATTTCAAACCAATATTTAGACTGTATTCTAGCCAATACAATCAGAGAGAGCTATCTCATTGTCACATGAACATTCACATATACATTTGTATTTAAACAAGTATCCAAAAGACTAGATTTATGATGGGAACATATTTTTTTGTAAATTTAAATATTGTAAGATAGAGAGATATCAAATACCATTTGGCGATGGATTCACAGTATGAATCATTCAAGGATATTATAAAAAATAATGAACAGTGATTTTCCCTTTTGTATTGTGAGCCAAAGTGAGTGTAATATTCAGCAAAATATCTTCAAGTGATGGTAGGAGAAAGGAGAAAAAGTCCAATGCAGCAAGGGGCACCTATCTATGGATGAATCCCTTGAAACACATTTAGCAGAACAACAAAGAAGGGAAATGATATAAATGGAGCATCTAACAAGGATGAATTCCACAACAATCATTACAGACACATTACGAATGAAATATCTAATGAAAGGAGTGCCTCAGTGCTTAATAAAATGAATTCCTCACATACAACTAGAAAGTATTAGCAGGAATTTAAACATATGAAAATGATGCAAACAGGAAACACAAACTGAATAGGAACACCGTGATGAATCTCAAACTCAGAGAAAATTTTTTCATTATCATTTCCAAGAAAATTTATAGAGCTACAATCCGAGCACATAGGATTCAAAAAATTAAAGTCAAAATCCATTTACTCCTCCATGGAGGTTACATTTATAATTGTCATGGGCTCCCGAGACCAACCTCGAAACAGAGCCAAATTCGGTTACAAAAAATGGGAATCAATCCTGAATGATCATTGCATATCCTGGAAGCTATGAGGTGGCATATTCACCATGATTTCTACATAAAACAAGGAATATGGAATATTGAGCATGCTCGATAAAAATGGTAATGCGACGACTGGGACTCACGATCGCCTGACGTGAAAACGATGGCTCAGGACCCTTCCAATGGTTTTCTGCTGACTCATCTCGACCTGTTCCTCATCATGATTGGGAGTGCACTGTGTATTTTGTCCTTCTGAACCTCTCGACTGTATTTCACTGATATGGAGATGGTAGTTCCAGAGTGGAAATTTATTTCTCCAATACGCGTAACTCAATGTGGTCCTTGTAAGAATATATTTGCAAATGCGCACATGCTTCTTTAAAGGCGAACAATATCTCAAATTCATCAGCCAATTTATCTACAATTACCCTACCAAATAGTGGCTGGTTCATATCAGCAAAATTTGCGCTGTCTAGTCTGCATGCGATTAGTTTTTCATGGTATTCATTTTGAGTTAACATTGCACCCTTTTCTTTCCAGAAGAAAGGGAGCCCTTTCTTAAACAGTGGGTCAAACATATGAATACGCAACTTCACTTGATGGTCCAAAATATCAACGTTTTCCTGAATTGTGTCTAAGTGGTGATATTTGTTTATAACCTTCCTAGCCCAAGTCATGATTGAGATTCTAAGTCCTTTAATATTACCTATGACATGGCTTGGACTATGTTCTGTTCATTGGATTGAGCTATAGGAGAAATAGACCCACCTTCAAGATCTTTCTCTTTCTCCTATAAATTCCTCTCCATTTCATCATATTTTCCTCTCAAATTATTTTCAATTTCTACCACCTAAGTCATGTCCTTACGCCATTGTTTCTCCTTATCAACAAACTATAATAATTTTTCCTTACAATCAGTCAACTCATTCTTCAGACTTTCTTTTTGTTTCTCTATTTCAGCTAATTCAAGTCCTTCTATCAACTGAGTAGAAGGTAATTTTAATTTCTTTTTCAGCAACTGGATGGTATTATCCTTTTCATCTAATAGCTTTTTCATTCCTGCTCCCTTGTCAGCCTGAACCCCAGCAGCTAGAAGATCTGCTTGCAACGTTTTTATTTGTGTCGGATGTGCTTTATTTTACACCTTTTCCTGTCTCAATAGATTCTCCATTTTGCTTTTAGTAATTTCCATCTTAGAAAAATTCAATGTGGACTTCAAAAAGTTTGTAAAAAAAATATCCCCAGTTTATTTGTGAAAATGAATCATGTCTAAGATAGGAATGTCCTCCAGGTCCATATTCATTTCAACAACCTTCTCATTGGTTTCTAATGCCAAGTTTAAAGTGTTATGGTCCTGGTCTCTAATAGCAATAAGTGACACATCTTGACTGGAAATCTTTCTCACCTTTGTATACAGCTTCAAAGTTTCATATGAAGTTATATCCTTTGTTTCTTTATACTTCTCCAACAACTCCATCTTGTTATTGAATTGTGATGTAGAGTAAGTTGGTGTGTCAGCAAAGGCATACTCCTTGACCTCAAAAACAAGTCCAGTTATTTTCATCTTCTACTTTCCTTTGTCCTTTGTTGTAGTTTGGACCAACTGTCCCTCTTCTTCAATATTATGCCTCTTAGGAGTCATGACAGTGTCCTCCTCTTTAGTGTCTATGGCATCTGAAAGATCTCGTTTATCTGTTCTTTATGAGTGGTTGGCCAAAGGTGTAATGTTTTCAGCTACTGAAATCAACTTAGAAATAGCTAAAGTGTTGATAGGGGAAATGACTATGCAGTTGGTAATGTCCATTATTACTCTCTCAGAAAGAGAATAAATATCGGCACACTGACCAACAAATTCTGGGAAACGCAAGGTTTGGTCAGTTGTGAAAAAAGAATGGTGAATGTTATGTACATTAGTTCCTTGTTCCTTAAGCAGTATTAGCTTCTCCTTAACCTCACCAATGGGTCCATTTAGCATAATCATATCAAATACCTCAACATCCCTTGTAACGTCCCCGACCCTCTGACCGGCGAAGAAGACGCTACCATGGCATTAACCATCTGGGCTACCAGCCCCATCAACATGTACATGAATTCATAAAAATGATGAAAATAGAATGCATTGAAGTAGAACATACACAGATGCAATTGTTTATCATACATAGTAGAAGCAAAATTCATTCATACAAGCATTATTTCAATCATGTTCATCATAGTCATTAACAGTAAATAGGACTGCAGAAGTAAAATAGACAAGGTTACTTATCTTATAAGAACTCGTTCTGCAACCAGCTACGTCGCTGCAATGTTCCACCCAACCATAGGTCAGTGTGCTCATCAATCTCTCAGCAACACTGCCACCCCCGAGCTGGGCATGATTCTCCAAGGAATAAGGGAACAAGCAGGCTTACACATAGCAAAGGATACACAAAACACAGCCAAGCCAACACAGTTGGGTTTATCAGGCCATTAACAAGACATCCAAGCCAAAATGGTCAGGTTTATCATGCCATCAAGGAGTTGGGAAAGGCTAAATGCTAAGCTGGTGAGCCCATTACATAGCTAGGAACACCTACACCAGAACTAGCCTAGCTTCTAAGACATCCACACACACCCAACACAAGGAATCAATCCCTTCTCTGCTACACAGTCCCTCAGGCCCTGCCTTCCCTTCTAGTGCTATTCAGGGGTTGTGGAGAAGAAAGCCAGCCCTCTAGCTCTGTCTGTGTGGTTTCCAAACACACCAAGTTTATCAAGCAAACCAAGCCCCCATCCCTGCTCCCAACACAGTCCAAAGACCAACCATTGCACACATGCAATCAATCAGCTGTCACAGCTTAAACAAGGAAAGCGATTCCTGAGTCGTTCTTGGCCCTATTGTGGCCAAAACAACTCCCAAGCGAGTTAGACAGTCCCAAAATGTATCAGTCAACACAACTCACAACATGGCGAAACAACAGTCCGTCCTAGACAACAAAGTCACTGAGAAAACTTACCCAGACCACGTTGGGGAGGAAATACAGTCTCCCAGCCTGCGCATGAGAGAAACTCACACCAGACCCCAAAATACAGAGGGAAAAACATATGCACGAGCCACAAATCAGCAAGGAAAAATTACACACAGTTCCTAAGCGTAAAATGGATTTCCACAGGAAAATAGTGGGTGATAGTGACCGAACAGCTCCTAGCTTGCTGCGTGAGTAACAACAGCGCAGGACACAGAGCGTGAGAGAAGATTTACACCCAATCCCAATTACAGAATGAAACACACCAAGTTCCTCTGTGATGCAAAATGTGTATGACAGTGGAGATGGCTCCTCTCTCCTAGCTGCGCGAGACCAAAATAGGAAAGAAGCCTGTGCATGGGAACAATTAGACTCCCCGTGAGAAAATGAATAGACAATGGAGATAATGCTTAGTAGTTGAAAGTGCGTGAATGTTTTTTCACCGTCGTGGAGAGAGTGCGAAGCCCAGAGAGTTTGATTCCTTTTTCCCAATGTGAGGTTCATTGCTGGTGGAGTGTGTAGGTGGGAAAGGACTAAGAATCCTGCCACCGCCACTCCCAAAACAATAAATTCCTCAACTACTCAGTAGAACGTTTTAAAGGTGGTATTTGGATACAACAAGGAAATATGACACATGGCTTTTTCCCCCATTGGCCAAGGTTTGACATTCCCCCACCCTTATCCTTGTGAAAATCATGCCCCTTCTCAATTTAGTTGTTGCGAACGTAGCTGGTTGGGTTCATTTTAATTAAGGATGCATATTTACATGATAACAAAACTTATATGTATTCCACATGCCCCGATATACCATCGGTGACAAGTTCAACCCGAAACATAGCATAACCAATCAATGATGGGGCCTTGGCCTTTAGCTCCGCACCATGATTATTACAATATATATATATATATCATGTACATCTAATGCAATGGGGTAAAAACTGGGGTGTTACATCCCTATCCTTAAAATATTCTTCCACTTTCTGATATTCTAGGCCTTGAACTTCCATACTTTCAACTTGAGCCATTTTATAGTTTCAGAAGGGACAAAAGGTCTACCTGGTGATTTTGAAAGGTGGTCAAAAGGCACCATATGAGTTGGTTGCTCCTTCACTATTTTGGCTCTCGCATTCTGATTCTAGAGAATAAAATAATTCCTCAAATTCATGTGCACAATACTCTTATACTTTTTTTTATATTCTTACCCATCTCGCATATTTGTCTCGTGAAATTATTTCTGGTCGTAGATATAAATATTCAGTAATATTAACCGTCAAAGGATGTAGCCTTTCCCGAGCCATTGATCTTTCCAAGATGAAATCTACGCCATCAATTTTATCCACCTTGGTTTCCATTTTGAAGCCATCTTCTTTTTATTTGTCCTCGCATCTTTAAACTTCGAAACAAACCATGTCCATAGATATTTTCTACGAGATATTTCAACCGTCCCATGATGTGGCCCCTACCAAATTTCACGATCCCTTGTCCTATTAACTTTCGTGCATGTCTCCATTACAAAATTAACTCAGACCATCGATCCAATCTGCACAAGGATCTTCACCGTTTGAAGGTGTAGGATCTACAATATTTTGCATCGCCTATGTTGATGTATTTGTAACTTCGGAATGTATTCACTTGTGTGATTATATTGTACATCGATGTTCCTATCGGGAGAATCATTTGTATTTCATTGTACCCCAATGTTCCTATCGAGAGAGTCATTAATGTAATAAATTCATGTAAAATCATTGAGGTTAACCCTCTGTTGTAAGTTGGGGCAATAGTCCCGACAATTGAGTTAAGGTTAACCCTCCTTGTTGATTGGAGGGAAAAGTCCCCACAATTGAGGGGCACTAGGGTTATTAGACTCTCCTAGAGATGTCATCCCTGGTAAGTAATTGTGAAGTCATAAACTAGTATAAATATAGAGTGAGACTCTATTTGTCACACACACTCACTCAACTGGGGTGCGTGAGTGAGAGAGGAAGTGCTCACACAAATGAGAGAGAGAAAAGATGTTGGAGATCATCTTTTCTATCTTTAGGTTTTACCGCTGCCATTGGTGCTTATTCTATCTCCGAGGAAGTTGCAAGGTTTTCTCCTTTATGGTTTCCCCAAGGAAAATATTTGTGTCTATTGTCTCTTGTGATTGATTGTTGTGCATGTTATTATGTCAGATAAGATCCTAAGATAATACTGTCTAAATTGATAAAAATATAACATGGTATTAGAGCTAACCTCAAAAGAAGACATTGTGCAGCTGCAGAAGCTATGGATTCTTACTATTTGGGTCTCTCTCCACAATCCATAAGCAAAAGGATGCTATGCTAACTCTCAATTGAAGGCCACATCTTTCTGTCGAAGCAGAATTTGATTCCGGGCATTTTCAGTTTTTGCTGCGGGAAATTAGGGCTTTTCACCGAAGAGGAATTTTTTAGTCACCCTAGCATAGGATTTCTATCCTCATCAAAATCGAATTTTAGATACCAAGGTTGAGATTTTTGGTTGGGTAAAACTATGGGAAAGTCACACCCTAGTTTGACCTCGGGCCTGAAAAACCCTAAAATACTAAAACGGGTAGTTTTGGTACATTCCCCATAACTCGGGATTGAAGAAGTCTCAGGGGACAAAATTTTCATAGGACAAAGATACAATCTTTATGTACCTTGTGTAAACATTTCAGCCTCACATTTGCTATATTCTGTGATATATGTTTCCTCCAAATTAGGGTTGTAGCCTCTTCCAGGATTCATCCCTAAATAGGACACCTAGTAGGAATTGTTATATCTCGGGCTACAAAGGTCCAAATGAAAGTTAGAAAGATGTTTTATATAGGGCATGGAATTTAATTTCTGTGGTAAAAGTTTCAGACCCTGATGATGAAACAGATACATGTGGAGGTCTGTACAAGTTTGCTATTCTGAACAATCCTGAAATAAGTCACATTGGAAAAACTCTCATAAGTCCCAATTTATGAAACCAATTCTAGTAAAACCTATTGTGTGATAAATAAGACAGGCGAGGTTACCTCAATACAAAATTTCAGACATAGAGGAGTAGTAGTTTTGGAGATAACGCAGAAACAATATCAGGCATTTTTGCAGAAGAAATTGCTAAACTAGGGCTTCCTGTTCCTTGAGCTTCCCTCCATTGTTTTTAGAAAAGGAGTACATTGGAATGCTCGCCATGAAGAGGCCTATATTTATATCCAATCAAAATTTTTAAATTCCAATTTTTGAAAATTAGGGTTTCTCTAACAAACCCTAGATTAGCCAGCTCCGTAACCAGGATGGACACCTCAAATCGGTAAGATCTAATATTTTGCTATTTATAATTCAGGTTCTCATTTCAAAATTACTAATCACACCATATTGATGACAAGCTTGGTGAGGATGACAACTTACAAGCATGGAATTATAGGATCTCACTAGGAAATGAATTGGACACCTACTTAAGTAGAGAGGTTCCAGTTCTAGAGGGAGATGAGGCTAAAGCCTTACACAAGAAGAAATTGGTCAAGGCCAAGAAGATCATTGCTGATTCAAGAAGATAATTGTTGATTCAATCAAGGATAAACTTATACCACAAGTGTCTTCCCTAAAACACCTAAAGAGATTTTTGATTCCTTAACCAAGCTATTTGAAGGGAAGAACATAAATTGAAAGATGACTTTGAGAAAAAAATTGAAGAATGTGAAGATCCAGAATACAGAGACCATACAGTCATACTTTACAAGGGTCTCTCAAATCAAAGAAGAACTTGAAGCGGTAGAAGAAGAAGTGGAGAATTAAGAAGTTGTGATAACCACCTTGAATGTCCTCCCAGGATCATGGGATTCATTCATTCAAGGAATGTGTGCCAGAAGGAAGTGATTACTTTCAGCAGACTCTGGGAAGAGCACACACAAGATGAATCTCAATCCATAATAAGAGAAGAGAAGATGGAAGCAACTGAAGATCAAGCACTCACGATTCAAAGAAGATCCCTCAAGTGATGAGGAATATGAAGAACTTAATTCTTGAAGAGCCTCTTATCCATCTTGATCATTTGGATAAGAAATGATGTTGTTATGAATGAAGAAGATGATGAAGCTGAAATAAGGAGTCTACCCATGAAACAAATAAAAAGTATTCAATTGTCATTTCATAATATTATTTTGTTATGTGTTTATATTCAGTTGATGTGTTATGCATGATATAATGTTTGCATTAATGACATTATACTACTAATATGCATGTTATGGGTAAGTAGCTCATGGTGCTATACAACTCTCCATTGCTACTTATCTAGAATGAAACCTCTTTTCTAACATATTGGATTAGTGCACAATCTCAATGATGTCTTGGTAGAGATGGAAGGCATCTAGAAAGTTTCCGTGAGTTATGGATGAATGTTGTATTGGATAAATAGTTGCATGATTATATATTTATGCATAATAATTTACCATTATGAATATGCATTATGAAATGTTTCTAATCATACAACTGGTGCATTTGAATTGTAGGAAAGATCGCGTACAATTGCCTACAAGAAAAGACGGATGAGACTTGTTCCATAGAACAAGTGATGACAGTTCAAGAAATAATCCAAGATGAAGAATAATATGACGATACTTTCAAAGAAAGAAAGAGGCCTCAAAGACACTCTAGTTATGTGACATTGTTGATCGACATCATTGATGCAGAGCCTTCCAGCTATGAATAAGTAGCCAAGAGGAAAGTGAAGAAGAATACCAATTCAAGAAGAATGATGTCTAGGATGTAGTATCAAGACCTGAAGGGGAATCCATAATGTATTCCATATGGATCTACATGATCCAGCATGCAGTAGATGGAAACATCATGGTATACAAGGCCAGATTCGTAGCACAAGGATTCTCATGGAAATAAGGCATAGACTACGAAGAGACATTTGCAACCACTGGAAGTTAAGACACATGACAGGCATAATCATGTGTGCAAATTAAATAATTCCTTGTATGAGCTCAAAAGACACCCATGGGCTAACACATACATGAGGATCTTGAAGATCACCTAGAGTGATGAAGATATTAACCTTTGCTACAAGGTTGAAGATGAAATCCTATAGAGGATGACAAGCTCACAGATGGGTGCGAGAAGAATGTTTAGTAGAAGAGGAAGCTACTTGTCACTCTAGTATAGAATCTTTCAATGCATAGAGTATGAAAGGAATATGGAGAATGATGCTCTGCTTTAGAGGGAGTGACTGCAGAAGGTCCCAAGGTTCGACATGGTACGATAGGATGGACAGATTACTAATGGCTCTAGGCTTTACTAAGAGTAAAGAAGATTCCAAGCTTTACTTCAAGGTTGAAGACCAGTGATGCTCCTGTTATATGTCGATGACTTGTTCTTGGCAGAAAAGAGGAACTCATTAAAGTTTCAAGAAGGAGACTTGCTGCCAAGTTTGAGATGAAGGACTTGGATATGATGCACTATGTTCTAGGCATGGAGGTGTGGCAGAATGTAGATGGAATATCCATGGGAAAAGGGAAGTATGCAGTAGAGATCCTAAAGAGGCTCGAGATGATGGACTGCAAGGCCATGGCCACACCTATGGCATCGAATGTGAAGCTATTGAGTGATGCTTCATCAGATTCTGTTGATGCTACGCTGTATCGTCGGATGATTGGGTCATTGATGTACCTGACGAATACGAGACCAGATATTTTCTTTGTTGTGAACACATTGAGACATATTCAACTGATGGTTGCAAAGCATGCAGTGAGGTACCTGAAGGGTACAGTTGAGTATGGGATCAAGTATGAGGTGAATCAGAACACTAACCTGGAGGGTTATGTGGATTTAGATTGGGTAGGAAGTTCCATTGATAGGAAGAGCACTTCAGGGTACTTCTTTAGTATGAGATCAGGTGTGATCCCTTGATTTAGTAGGAAGGAGTCTTGTATGGCACTACGAACAGCTGAGAAAACAAATATGTTGCCACTTGCTCGGATATTTGGGAGGTAGTATGTTTCTTTTGAAAACTACTATTTGATTTGAATTTTTGTATTATGTAGAGAGGAGTGGTGAAGCTCCAGTATGTGATCCATTTTGAGATCTCTTGAAAGAGGGAGTTCTAGCATAGCCGGTAAGACATGTTGTCGGAGCATAAAATCATGGTGAATCTTGTAGGTGGCTCATACATAAATGGTCCTGGTGAACTTCGCAAGTTATACTTGGATGTAATGAACCCTAATATGATTCTATGCTAGAAATGGCTAGAGTGAAGTTCAAGTACTTCAGGGAGAAGCTTGGTGTTCTCTAGATCGAGGTTCCCTCCAAGGGGAGGTGATGATTCTAAGATACTTTATAACATGGTAGGATTGGTTCCTTCTATGGTCAGATATAAGTGCAAGAGCCATTTTGACATGGTGGTAAGCTACGCCTCCCATGGTCAGATGTAAGTGTAGAGCCTTTTTGACATGATGGTAGGTGGGTCCTCCCATGGTCAGATGTAAGTGTAGAGCATTTTTGACTGGGTCATATGTAAGTGCAGATAATTTCTGATATGGTGGTAGGTGGGTCCTCCCATGGTTAGACGTAAGTGCAGAGCCTTTCTGACTGGGTCAGATATAAGTGCTAAGTCTTTCTGACATGATGGCAGGATGGGCCTACCATGTTTGGATGTGAGTGCTGAGCCTTTCTGACATGGTGGTAGGCTGGGCCTCCCATGGTCGAATATACGTGCTGAGCCTTTTTGACATGGTGGCAGGCTGGGCTTCCCATGGGAGGATATAAGTGCTGAGCCTTTATAACATGGTGGAAGGCTGGGCCTCCCATGGTCAGATGTGAGTACTAGGCCTTTCTAATTGGGTCAAATATAAGTGTTGGATGAGCCTTCTGACATGGTGGAAGGATGGGCCTCCCATGGTCATATGTGAGTATCGGGAATTTATGATATGGTGGTGGATGTGTTCCTCCCATGGTCAGATGTGAGTGTTGGGCGTGCCTTTCTGACATGGTGGTGGATGTGTTCCTCCCATGGTCAGATGTAAGTGCTGGGAAGGCCTTTCTGACTGGGCCAGATATAAGTGCTGAAGAATATGAAGACCTACATGGAGGCTAGGGATACAACCAGCATGAAAAAGGGATGGCTCTGTAGAACTTCCTATGATGAGTAGAATTGAGAGATAGCACCAGTTGATTGAGATAGCAGAAGCAGTGATGATCCAGCTTTGATGATGAACCAGTGATGATCCATATTTGATGATTGTCCAGTTTTGATAATGATCCAGTGATGATCCAGTGATGATCTAGCATTGATGATGATCCAGACTTGATCTAGAGAAGAAGACTTGTACTGATGTATTGTGTCAAGAGAATACCTTCCTAATTAACAGGGAATGTTGATGTATTTGTAACTTCGGAATGTATTCACTTGTGTATATTATATTGTACCCCAATATTCCTATCGGGAGAATAATTTGTATTTCATTATACCCTGATGTTCCTATCAGGAGAGTCATTAATTTAATAAATCCATGTAAAGTGATTAAGGTTAACCCTTTGTTGTAAGTCAGGGAAATAGTCCCCACAATTGAGTTAAGGTTAACCCTCCTTGTTGATCGAAGGGAAAAGTCCCCATAGTTGAGGGGCACTAGGGTTGTTAGACTCTCCTAGAGATGTCGACCTTGGTAAGTAATTTTCAATTCAGAAACTAGTATAAATAGAGAGAGAGACTCTCTATTTGTCACACACACTCACTCAACTGGGGCACATGAGTGAGAGAGGAAGTGCTCACACAAGCAAGAGAGAGAACAACTGTTGGAAATCATATTTTCTGTCTTTGGGTTTTATTGCTGCCATTGGTTCTTATTCTATCTCTAAGGAAGTTGCGGGGTTTTCTCCTTTATGGTTTCCCCAAGGAAAATATTTGTGTCTACTCTCTCTTATGATTGATTAATGTGCATGTTATTCTCTCAGATAAGATCCTAAGATAATACTGTCTAAATTGATAAAAATCTAACAACCTCATCCTGCTAAACTTTATGCATGTCTGCATCGCAAAATTAACCCGGACCATAGATCCATCTCTGCAAGATCTCTGTCATTCAAAGTTGCGGGGTCTACCAATATTTTGCAGACCCAAATCATCTTATCTTTCACACATGTTTTGGCTGTGAAATACATTCTCGTCTATAGATCTGGCCCGCCCAAGATCATGGCCATTGGAATAGGAGGACCCTACAATATTTCATAGCCTTGACACAAGTTATCCTCCGTGCATATTGGATTCATGAAATATCCATCTGTTGTTGATCTTGGATAGCATTCAATCTTTGACCGTTAAAATATGGAACACATAATAGATTTTTCATACTTCCGTAGCTCATTTCTCCGCACATATTTATTTAGTGAAATATTCCTCATTCATCAATCTGCATTACATGTTCATATGGCGGTTGATCCTACACACCATTTAACCTTGTTCCTCCAAATTCAAACCTATTTTAAAGACACGCATCTTTCCTCGGAAAAAACTTTAGAAACCATTTATTTTCTTTGCCATGGATCTACACCATTCATTTTCGCCACTGGATAACTGTAAGTGGATTTTCATATCTAAACCCAAATGCAGGGTTATAACTCTAGGGTTTTTCAATGTTTGTTCACGCCACACCATGGGATAATCCATTTTGACATTCAGGCTTAGGATAAGCCTCCCAAGCAACCTCCAAATCATAAGACATGATTTTTTTTTTCCTATACCCCCCCCTCATTTTTCACTGATGTAGACCTTTGTAGGGGAATTAGTGCAGATGCCTATGTAGAAATTTCCAAAATTTAGCATAGGTGCTAACAGAAGGTATTCCCCAATATATTCCTCTTCTTTCATTTTAAGACTCTCAAAATTCCCTTTGTATGTTTGAATCTTGGATTCTTTGACTTTAGATTCCCCTTCATAGATAATCTTTAGCTTATCCCAGGCATGTTTGTCAGTTTTGCATCGCATAACCTTTGTAAATACAAAGTTTGTCAATCCAATCAGTATTTCATTTAGGGCTTTGGAATTACCTTCATAATGGGTTATTTCCACACTATCTGTAGGTGCTTGATCATCTATTTTATACTCTTTCTCAGTTTCTTCCCAAACCTTCCATCCAAGGGACATCAGATTGCACTTCATTCTCACACTCCAGTAAGCATAATTTTCTCCTGTGAACAATGGAGGTCTTTTGGTGACTAAACCTTCTTGTTGATCCATAGTGGTTTTAAATAGGATCTACATTCTAGTGGTTAAACTATGGTGAAGGAACCACTCTGATACCAATTGTTGAAATATTGCACAATACTAAGAGGGGGATGAATTAGTATTGTAACTTTTCACAATTTAAAACCACTTTTATAATTTACTTATTAAAACACATAATCAACAAGAACACACAAAAAGCACATTATCGTGGAATCCCAATTGGTTAAACCACCAATACTTCCTGTTACTGCAAAATTGTTATTTACAAATAGTTTTTCCTACTACTACAGACAAGGATGGTATTACACCCTATTTACCAGCTTCTACTAGAACAAGGATACAACCCCCTATTTTGTTAGCTAGAACTGACATGATTCTACTACACCCTATTTACCAGCTACTACTAGAAGGAGGCTACAACCCCCTGTAGGCATGTTTCCTTCCCTAGCGCCACCCTACCACTTTCATATGTTTTCAGTAATATTCCATATTTCTTTACCCTTCAATCTCTGTCACACCCACTAGTCTCCGCTTCTACTTTTATGATCTGGACCCCAGAGACAATTTGTCTCATTCATCCCTCTCTATATAAATACCTTCACATTTCCTGTGGATGCATCTCTTCACCATTGCTCCCTTTCATTCTTTGATCATACTTATTCATGAGAGCTTAATTCCTCATTCTAACAATGGTTCGTAGAGTCATCTACCTCCATCATGATTCTTCAAAATAACCGAAACAATTTCATGTTAATCGATTTACTGTTTAATCTTCCAGTCTTCAATCTTCTAGTCGTGACCTTCTGCATTCTCCATCTCCGCAACCATCCTGAGCCGTTGATTTTATATCAGGATTCTTCATGACCGTATATCTAAGATAGGATGTGGGATTTGGATTGCCAAACTGTGACATTTCTAAAAATGTCTTTCCACACCTAGCTTTCCGCCTCAACCATTCCACACTATTGATCTCCTTCAATCTTTTCATGATCGTCGATCTCAGGTGGAAATCAGATATCGGATATGTGAATTTTTCCAAATATCATTTCGCGATTTCTACTTTCCAAACCATTCTTTCTCCACTGTTGATCTTTAATAGATGTCTCCTGACCGTCGATCTTTCAGATCGAGGTTCCTGATCGTGGGTTGCGAAATGTGGGTTCTCAAAAAATAAAACGTTTCTTTGGAAATTCTCCTTCTTCCTCTTTCCGCACTAATCTTTTTGCACCGTCGATATTTTACGAATGTATTTCTAACCATTGATATTCCAGATCGTGGGATGTAGAATGCGGGTTCTCAAAAACTCAAACGTTGCTTTCGTAATTCTCCACCTTCCGCTTTTCTCACTAATCTTTCCACACCATTGATCTTTTACAAATGTCTTTTTGATCATCGATCTTCTGGATTGTGGGATGCAGAATTGTGATATTTCCCAAAGTCTTTTCATGATTCTTCGCCTTCCACTTTCTGCCTTCTGGAATTTGGGTTGCGGAAACCCATATTATTCTAGACCTTGATTCCTCGTCTTCCACTTTCTGCCTTCTGCTTTTCTTATAAATTTTTTATTTCTTTGCAGGTTCACTTCTATCTGTCGATCTACGATCTAACATGGATTTGTGGATCTCCCCTCTTCTTTGTGTGGAAATCATTCACCGCGTATATTTCCTTGCAGATTAAATCCTAACTGTTGATCTATGATTTAATGCGGATTTGTGGATCTTCCCTTTTCTTTGTGCGAAAATCATTTACCGTCATCGATCTTCTCAAAATCAGCTTTTGCATTTATCTCAACTGACCTGGACCGTCAATGTTGTTGGATGGATATCAAACACTTTAGAATTTCGTTTATTCCAAAGCCAAGTAAACTATCAACAAGATTGCTAGTTAAATCAGCAGAATCCTTAAGGACTGTCAGATCTGAGTCCCCACCAGATCAACGATGGAATTCAAATATGATGAAGAGGATTTCATAAAAAAATCATGCACATCAAAAGTTTTCCAAACCGCACAACTCCACCCAGCAGAATCGCTGTGCGCTGTCGATCTATTTTAATGATCGATCTCGGTCGTTGATCTCAATCTGATTTCCAGTGATTGGTTTTGATTTTGAACCTAAATCACCTTTTATCTTCCTCGTTCTTTTATCAGTGGAATCTTCTTCAGTCATTGATCTTATTCCACCTTTAATCGTCACCGCACGATCTTTAGTCGTATGGCGATTGGGTTAGCATTATCTCGGGCACATCTTCTAACTGCGAAATCCCTTTTCAACCATTCATATTTCCAATATGGAGATATTTAACTCTGTGATTGAATTGATCAGTGGAAAAATCAATTCCTTTCAGTAGCACTCTATGCACAGACAATTTTGATCTCCTATCCTTATATCAGATTTTGAAATACACCCATACACATAGGTACAATTTTCCCACATAGTCTCTACACTCTCCACTCCACACTCTCTCTTCACTCATACACTCATACAGTCAACCTTTTCCTTTTTCATTGCTAAACTCATCCTGCTACCATATCTACTAGTTATTCCTTTGTCATTTATGAACACCTTTGACATCAATGACAACTATTTTATCAATACTTATAATCAGACATTTTGAGTCATCTCTTGTCACTGTAAGGACAAGTTGTCAGAAGACATACCTTCAGAGGGAGAGAGAGAGTTAGAGTGTTGATGGTTTAGGTTCACATTTCGTTGTTGGAGCTCATGGGTTGGAGATGAAGGTTCACAATTCACAACATAGTTCTACAAGCCCTAGAATATGTACCATATGAACTTTGGTACCGACCTACTTTAAATGTACTCAAATTTACAACAACAATAACTCTATGCATCTAACAAATATTAGATCTATACTTAATTCATGCCAATATACTCCAAGAGTGAAGTTATGAACATAATATATAAACTTGGCATGCCTTCTATAATGGTCACTTAGGAAACCCTAGTTTTTAGGGTGGTTACCATAATAAAACATAAAATAAAGTTGAGTACAATTAGAGTAGGGTACCAAAGGTCATGTGGTCACCTAATAATAAAACAATAAAAGTAATAAGGTTAAGTAATCATACCAATGGTGGTCAAGGTACCACACACAATAAGGGCGCTAGGACCGAAAAAAGATGAAGGACCATAAGTCAACAAAAGCGGTGACAACACGATGGTAAGGGAACCCCCATACCCACAAGACCAAGGTGTACCATAAATGTGGAGAAACAACCCATTTTACCCATATGGCCAACAATACCAATGAATTTAATATTTTGTCTCTCTCAAGGTATATTGTCACATATATTTTTATCATCATTGTATAGGCAGAAGTAAATAACAAAGGTAGATCTAGAAAAGTACTGTTGTAATAAATTCATACATAATTTTCATCTCTTTCAACTTTAACGCTCCATTGGTCACTACGCTAAATTTGGTCCTTGAGATGAGTTATCAATTCCAATGTACATAACATAAACAATAAAAACATTACAATGAAGTTTAACTAATAAATAGTAATTAAAGAACAATAATAATTCTAGATAGATCTGGTTTGGATCTGCCTTATATTCAAACATTTTGAGTCAACTCTTGTCACTATAAGGATAAGCTTTCTATCGACCCCATCGAAGGAAACAAATGGGGGAAAATATGGAAGTCTAACCTCTGTCCAAAATTTGCCTCCTTATTATGGCTTCTTCTGTGTAGGTGCATTCTAACATGGGATAACCTGGTAAAGAGAGGGTATAATGGGACGTCTTGGTGCTATATGTTGAGGCAAGAAGAAGAAACTATCAATAATCTCCTTGATGAATGCAAAATTTTGAATGAAATAGGGAAAAGAGGAGAAAATATCTTCAAAATATCTAATATAATAAATGGACAATCAGACCTCTCCATAACCAACTGGGCGTACAACCCTTACCAAAGTCCGCTTATGAACAAACTTTTGGATCTCTTTCATGGATTCATACTTTGGTAACTGTGGAGTTAAAGAAACAAGATAACCTTTGAAGACAAATATAGGAAAGAAGAGGACATTTGGGATACTCTGAAAAAACACATCCTGAAAACAATCATATTAAATGTGTGGGACAATAATGCCTTAACCATGAATCCCATCGAAATCCATATTCTCCATTGTTGGGGCATCACCTCAAACATGGATCACATTGGAAATCCCAAGCTAGCCATCTTAAAAATTTAATCTCCAAACCACTTGTCTGCTCCTCCACCAAATTCCTTAAAATTAAACTTTGAAGGTGCTTCAAAGGGTAACCCAAGGCCTGCTGGTTTTGGAGGAGTAATTAGAAATGATCATGAAGGAAAATATCAAGGCATATTCTAGGGCTCCCTAGGATACTTGACAAATAACACAACTGAGCTTGATGGAATTCTCATAGGAAAAACCTAGGATATCAAACAAAAGTGGAATCCCCTGATAGCAGAACGAGACTCCCTCTTGATTATCAACATCGTGAATAAGATATAGAGGGGCTCAAAAGTAAGCAAAGTAGCCAACAACTAGAGAATGGAAAGTAGAATGGATACAATGAAAACTATCCTCTATGACAACCCAGACTTCATTTTTCAACATATAAGAAGGAATGGAAACAAATTGACAGTGTCCGTCACCAACTTTGGAGTTACAAGTGAAGGATCCATTCAATGGGGAAAGTGGGATGAACTTCGAAACCACAAATGCAAAGAGAAGTGGAAAATGATAGTCACTCAAAATATTATGGACCCAAAAACTTGTGAGCAGGAAAATAGATAGAGATTTTAGGAGGGGATAAAAGCAAGTGGTAGGAAACATGGTGGGCCTCTCCCTGGATACGTCTCAAGTGAACGAGATTAAAATTTAACCTCTCCAGCTCTGATCCAAGTACGCCACCATGTAAGGAAAATGGGGAACCATAAAAAGCTGAAGAAAAGCACATGGATCTTGTACTTAAGTAATGGATGCGGTAAGCCAAACACAGGTGGAATCACTGAGAGCAGGTACACCTTGGATCATGAATATTACATAAGGAATCTATGTGACAAAGTATTTGAGCATAGTAGACTCACATCCAAGCATAACCTGCTTCATCATGGAAACAAGGTTGAGTGAAAAAAATGAAGGGAATGTGCAGAGGCATCTCCTTCCTCTTAGACTCAGATCCAGAAATCTCACTCTGGTAACTGCAGCATGTTAGGAAATTAATCGAGCATGTATACCATTCAATGGGAAGCAATATTCAAGGATGAGACCCCCCAGTACATTTGCTTGAAAATATATCCAATGGAGAAATAAATGTTTAGCGAGTTTAGACTGAAGCTTGGTCCCGATGTGGTCATCAACAACTACTGGAGGATTAATTTCTTGTTATCCATAGGAATGTGTGAAAGGGAAATATTTGGATATATGGTGAAACACACCATCAGTCTATTTGAGGAGGATGTTGAAAACAACCTCCACCACATGCAATAAATCATCCATCTCTCTGAACCGCCATTTCATCGTCCGTAAGGAAGAAAAATCCCTGGTCGAGCTTCCAAGAAAGGGGAAACTAGTAAGGCCCAAGATGACAAGGAAGATTCTACCTTTTAGGGAATAATCTCTTCTCCTTCTTCTTTAATTGTTGTTTCCAGTGTTGTATTCCATTTGAATGTCATCTTATATTAGTAGTTTATTTTTTACTAAGCCACCTCTATATAAAGGTTGGATTGTTGTAACCATGCTCGGATTCTGAATCTGGCTTATGCTCTATTTTTGCTATTTTTGGGCAGTTGTTTATAGTCTGACACTAGATATTGGGAAGACCCAACTTACTACGAATTTGTAATAGTTCTCTATATTTACTAATAATAGAAAATTATCCTACTTACTCATAAA
Organism: Pseudotsuga menziesii; assembly: GCA_001517045.1. NCBI lineage: Eukaryota > Viridiplantae > Streptophyta > Pinopsida > Pinales > Pinaceae > Pseudotsuga > Pseudotsuga menziesii. Next base: position 1,986,244 of record LPNX010538462.1, read on the forward strand.
AAAAACCTTAGCATTACTCAATGGTCCTTGTGCTAAAGTTGGTCCTTGAGATGTAATAAGAAGAGATAGCAGTACTAAAATAATATTAGTAAAATAAACAAAGCTTAGTATCAAAATATATTGGTTCAAAATATACAAGTCACATCACATATCTTAGCATCCCGACAAGGTCGAGTATGAATCCTAACAACCCACAAGAATCATAGCTATGTCCAAGCATCCAATAGCCAACATAGATCACATATCTATCCAAAAACCTCATAGAGGTCACAACTGAAGTACAATGAACACACACAAGGTCACAACCCACCATAGGATGCATTCAATGGTCATAGATTAGGTATGAACAAACCCCAAGGTTCACTTACTCACAGAACCTCGATACGTTGCATGGAAATTGCGATAATTTTCACCACAAAATTGAAACATATCAAGCAAATCATGATGCATGTCATCTCTTTTAACTTCTAAAAATTAAATTTTTTTACCCTATTTCAAGTTCACTTAACTTTATTTTTATGTTTTTGATTGGTACATATGCTAAAAGATAGTATTAGTTTATTGATCTTTCTAGAAGATCACGATCCTCTCTTGGACTGTGTATGACCTCTAGCGATGAGTTGTTTTCTATGTATTCCCTCACTGGATGGGGCCTTGAACTTATGAAGAGGACTGTGACTATGGGTCACTACTCCATTGGACTGTTATTGTGTGTCACTACTCTGTTTAACCATTAGTTAGGTGCATAATGGGTTCAATGCATTCAATTTCACTGGTTCAATTGTCCTATTTGGTGTAGAAATAATGCTCTTTGATATACAAAAAGCATTGGTTCTTATAGCATATGCAAAATGTTGATGCTCCCATGTATGCATGAAGTATTAATTCTCTCTTATATGCATGAATCATCAATCATCCCTTATTACATTAATATTACTTTTTTATGCCTTACCATGCGTTACAACATGCAATTGTTCATGTGTTGGTGTTGAAACATGTTTGGAAGACCTCCTCTTTGCAACATTAGTTACTTGAATACAATTGGTTGCATTTTCAAATTAGTGTATGCGGTGATATGTTCTGACAATGTAGAATATTCATTTTCCTCGCATTATGGTAAAAAACGCATACAATATCACACAGCCACAAATACTGTACATTGTGAGAATATATCATGACATACATTGTAACTCACCATTTGCACAAATATTCTTTCTATGTACTGAGATACCTGCACCCAATGGTATAATATTTTTCATGAATATTTGATGAGGTAAAATATAAATAACTAGAGTCATTGGATTTACCACTAGTCATTAGTTGCACCATGTCAAAATAGAGTAAACACTAGTGAAAATATATGCTCTAAATTAAATTACAGCTAGATGGAACGTCCTCTTGCATGACTACAAGGTTCGACTTTAACTCACTCCTCTTCACCAAGCTACACATTTGATGGCCATAATACAAGACAATATTTTGGGTTTAACATCATCCACAGCCATATATTTTTGAGGTATACTTTACATGATGTTGTAGGAAAACAAAAAATTGCCATGGAAAAAATAAATATTCACTGTTGAAATAGGTTAATGGAGTTTACAATCAATTTTGTATAAAGATTATCAAAATTGGGGAATTGAATGTCTTACATGATTACCTATGACTTATGTTTCTCCTCTCAGATAAGATTCTCATCTTATAAGGGTCCATTTCCCTAATTCGTTGACATGGATCCTAGAGATTTAAGAATTCCCTTGTTTTTTTAGAGGTAAGAAGATTACGTGTACACTTGTCTATTCTATATTTGAACTTATCGAGATAACTATTCATGACTCAAATGATCATTGAGACGGACATGACCTTGGTTGGTCCTTTTATTATCACTTTTGAATCATGAACTAGAGGTTTCCATACCTAATCTAAGTTCCTATATAAATGATACAAGAGGCCCATAATATTCTAGTGATTGATGTATTCTCTAGGGGAAATTGCATGGCCAATCATGAGTATATTACACCTAGGCTTATGGTTTTGAGGTGGCACCAAGAATGACATAGATGTAGGAAACTATTACACTTTGGCTCTTGTTTTTCACAAAAAATTCATTTGATGGTAAAAATAAAGTGCAATGAATGGAGAAATGGTTGATTGAAAATGATTGGTTTGCAAAGAAAAAGATAGAGCATGGGATCTTTCATGACTATCTACTAAAAAGGAAAGAAGTGAAGTACTGGACTATTTTGATGGAAACATGATATTTCGTGACACTAAGAGATAATAAATTGTGGATTGAGTGGATTGGGACAGCAATTGTCTCCTCCAATGTTGTCAGATACAAGGGATTCTTATATTTTCTCACCATGAAATTATCAAGGTCTTGCAATTGAAAAATATAGGTGTCATACAATGTTAGATTGCCTTGAATAATATAAAATATATGGAATGGTATTTTACACTAGGGTTGTGAATTATGTCTAGTGATGTGTTGAAAATCATTTTCTGTTTTCCAAACTCTAATTCATAATGCATATTTTTATGTGATCCCATAATTTAATCATTCATTACCAACTATTGGTCACGGCATATTTTCAAATACTAAGAAAGATTGGTTTCATATACGATAAGTATTTCAAGAACATTTCCTATATAAAGAAATTAAGAGGAAGTTGTAGATGATAAAGGAGGTTGCACTTAAGGCTATGTATGATTGAAAATAGAATCTTCAATTGAATGATAAATTAAATAGATATTTATCCAAATTTTGTGAGTCAACATTCAACATATCTATAAAGTTCACTATTGGTAGTTATTAAGAAAACACATGGGTGATATCTTTTGTAGTTTTTATCACTATCTTTATAAGAGAAAAAAATGCATGTTTGGACTTGCTTCTTGATTACTTGGATTGTTGTAATTTTTAACAATTAATACCCAATATTTCTCAAGGAAGATGAGGACTAATTTTCAAGGATTAATATGGACCTTATGGAAGAGGAAATGACCCCTCAACATTTTGAACCAAATGAGGAGAACCACTTGAATTCCTTAATGTGTCATCTTCTTAGGGATTAAAAACTAAGTGATAAGTGGGTCCTTGATAATTGTGTTACATTTCCACTTTTTGACCATGCAACTTCCACTAGACTTCATGTATGGAGTACATATATTTTAGCTTTGCACCTATATTGGAAATAAAGGCCCCTAACTGAAGCTACAAGATTATGCCATAGGGATGTAAAATAATGGTAATATTTGAGGCTTTTAAACACATTTAGTATGATATTGTTTGAGTCATTATATATGTTCCATGCTAAACCTTTAGTGGGTTGTAATTGTTTAGATTAAATTATATAGGTTAGTATTCCCAAAGAAACTAAAGTGTTCTAGTCATAACATGATGACCATACATTGTGGAAGAGAAATGGTGCAAAGGAACATTAGAGCAGTACTATATTATCTAGGTTACTCTTAACATGTGTCTATTGTTCCTTTTTTTCTATGAATATGTGTAGAAATACATTGGATGGAAAGAATATTGATAGATATATCTATGTTTATTGAATCTTGGAATTCCTCAAGTTCATAGTGTCATACATGTTTTAGTTAGTGGAGTCTATGAGAGATTTTTGGAAAATGTTTCACTACTATTACTTGAAAATCTAAAGAACGGTTAAAGAATAATGGTCACTTCATTATTTGAAGTAAATATAGAATTGTGATATGCATTAAAAAGAGTAAGATGCACCTATATGGCCATATTTTGGTTAGGCTATAAATTATGATTCTTTAAAGAGATGTGAAGTGTAGATGGGTGAGGAGCCTAAGGTTGCTACAAGGGTGCAAGTTAGAATAAAAAATTCAAGGAATCATTATGGTAATGTGCAAGTTAGTATGGAGGATCCAATTCAAAATTTCAATAATGTAATCAATCTTTATATTGTAGTGGAAGAGTTGCATAGACATAATTTTGATAAAGTAAAATAAAAAAAATTGATGGAATATTCCCATAATCTAACATTGTGTTTGATAATTCATAATGGATATTTAGTAAAGGTTGTAACGTAAAAATTAGTTTGGAATCTTCCTTTTTCCTCTTAGTTATTGTTGTATCTTCGAATGGTATCGAACTGCACCTCCAATGTTAGCTATTTCCATTATCAATGAACATAGTATGTTGTTGTTCCAACGATTTCTCTTATCATCAAAAGTTAAAAACTAGTCAATACTCAAGATTAACATCAATATGTCTTTCTATATTAATGAATTAGAACTTGAAGTGTTCAAAACTTTTAATAACTCATTCAATAAATCCAAGTTAGAGGAGTGTATGTTGAAAAGTTGTATTCTCTATAATTGGAATCTCTAAACAAACTTTGCCATGTTTATGTCCTAATATTCCTTTTCTAGTGGAGGATTAAAGAGGAGGAAAATTGACATGTGTTGACATATATAGTGGGATTTCCTATACCATATAGAATTGTGGACCATTATACAACATTAAGCACACCATAAGTCCTTGGTGATGTAAGATTAAAGATGTAGGACCTATGCAACAACTTAGACTTATGAAAAAACAACAAAATTAGTGAATTCATCCCCCCAGTGTCAAGACCCTAAGTTTGAAATACCACCAAGATCATTGGTTTTGTATCCAAATTAATCGAGTACAAAAAAAACAAATTTGTCACTTGTCTTATAGGAAGGGCTTCATTTATTTTGATATTTCTGCAAAGAGACCGTCGTAAGTTTGTATGGAGGATGGAATGGATTTCTAATATCATTTAAATATATGTCTAGGTACCCATTTAAAATAATCTGAAGAGAGAAGCAATTTTTTACTAGGTTTCTTAAAAAGATTTAGGTGTAAGATTGTGCAACCAAATTACTATGAGTAATTACTAATTTGGGGGGCATTGAGTCCTCTAGGTGGCCAATACTACTCCTCTGCGTCCTTTGTGACCTATATGACCCCTCAGAGTCCTCTAGGTTACATGTGCATCCATATTGACCTTTCCCTCTACGTCCTATGTGGCCTCGCGACCCCTCTGCATCCTCTCCTATCCTCTGTGTCCTCTGACTTTGCAAACCCTCTGCATCCCCTCCAACTTTGCAAACCCTCTGTGTTCTCTCCTATGTGTTCTCCTTCACCATCTCGTTGCTATACCTTCGGTCATCAAGAGCTAATGGGAGATAACTACCATCTCCTTGCTATACCTTCACAAATCAAGCGCAAAAAAGAGATAACTACCAGCTCCTTTCTATACCTTTGCAAATCAAGCGCAGAAGGGAGATAACCAGATCACTGTGCAAAATAGAATGTATGGAGGAATAAACCATTGAATTTTGGCCACCAAGCAAACATGTGAGGGTATCATATCGCTTTGAATTTATAAGCCCAACATTTAATAAGGTTGGTTTTGAAGCACACAAGGAGGAAAATGACCCATTCCTAAAAGGGGATTTACATAAAACCCACCAATAGGTCTTTACAATGAGTTTAACATTTTCACCATACCTTGTATTTTGTGTGTATGATATCCAAAGAGATTTGTAATTGTAAAAGCATCATTATTTTAAAAAAAAGAGAAAAAAACCAGCTAGGACATGTCAATATGGAGCATAAAGAAGAAACTAAATTTTTTTGGGCCGTCCATGGGACTCTAAAGGGAAAAGCAATGCCAAAACTATTTCAAAAATCCTTCATGGAAGTGTTTGACACATAAATTGAAGAAACAACCAAGAAATTGCAAATATTATTAACAAAATAAAACTTTCAAGTTCATAGAAAATAATTAAACATTTCAATGTTGGCCCTGTGAAGCACACTAATTAGTCTATACGTTTGGTTTTTTATGCTTGAATTGGTAGTGTCAGTCATTTTTTAGTATGGAAACCCTCACACAGAATTAATGTGTGCGTATAGTCTAACCATGCCACATTTCTGTTAATTTTTCTTAATTTGCTTAGATGATATCTTAAAACAAATTGTCACTAGAAGAGCACTGAAAGAACAACAAGCACAGAAACATAAGAACCCAAGAACACAAATATTTTCGTCAAGGAAACCAAAAGGGAGAAAACCCCACAAAACTTCCTCAGTATAGAACTCAACCAGAGCAGTGTAAAACCCATACAACTACTTCTCTCTTCTTTCTTGCATGCTAACCTTTCTCTCTCTTGCAAAACAGCTTGAGTGCGTGAGTACAAATGAAGGGGAGCGCCTCCCTATTTATACTCTTCATTTGACTTGAACTCTAACCTAATATGGCCGACTTGTTTAGTTGACTGGGATGAATTGTCTAGAAAGACATCAAAAATAACATTTATTATATTGACACTTGGGTACTATTGACCCAACTTACATTCAAAGGTTTACATTGAATCTTTCAATGAATCTTACAGGACCAAATGCATTTCCTGAAGGAGGAACATATTCAATACATCTTGGAATATCTTTTGAAGTTACAATACTTTAACACTCCCTCTTAAGTAGGAAGGTATTCAACCACAGTAGAAACTGCTGCCACAACTATACAACTGACTGGCGAGTCTCTGTATGTCATAGGAAGTTTTGGAATATCATCATTCATCTTCATCATTGATCTCAGCTGGACCATATTATGCAATATTTAGTATGTGAATACTGAATTGTATTATGTACGTACTCAAGCATATTCTATCATCTTCTAAATTGTCTTTTGTAGAATCAGTATGTGAATATTGAATCATCTTTTGGGTCATCTTCTTATAGAATCAGTATATGGATACCGGATCATCATCTATCACATAAGTATATGAATACTGGGTCATCATCTATCACGTCAGTATATGAGTACTAAATTATCTTCTGGATCATATTCTATAGCATCAGTATGTGGATACTAAGTCATCTTCTTACATACTAGGATGTGGATGCTAAATCAACTTTTTCCAACATCAGTATGTGAATATTGAGACATCACCTGCAACCTCATCATCTGCAACAATAGTATATATATACTGAAATATCAACAAAAATCTCATTATCATGTTATTGATAAAATCAAAATCATCTAATGCTAGATCATCATCTTCATTACCAGCATAGAGATGTTGGAACATCATCATCATCATCAATATAGGAATACTGAAGCAAACTCATCAATAATAATCAGTGTAACAATACTGGAACTAACTCAACAATCATCAGTATAACAATATTGAAACTATCATCTCAATAATCATCAGTATAAAAATACTGAAACTATCTCAACAATCATCAATACCGAAGTAAACATCTTAGAAAACATCTCAACAATCATCAGTATAACTAGTACTGAAACAATCATCTCAACAATCATCAAAACATCTCAACAATCATTAGTATAATATGTACTTAAGCAATCATCAAACATATCAACAATCATCAGTAAAATAATACTGAAGTAATCATCTCAACAATCAACATTATAGAAATAGCAAAGATATATATTTCCCTCTAACCATCTCGGAGCAGCATCATGGTGATTTTTCTGGTAGGTCCATCCAACCATTTTGTCTAATTTACTAACTCTTTCGAGCCAAATAAGCCTAGTTAGACAGATGGATTTCCATGGGGACCAAACAAGCCTTATTTGTATTACTAATCCTTTCGGGCCAACCAAGCCTAGCTAAACATACTAATCCCCTTAGGATCAACAGGCCTCATCTGACTTACTAACCTTTTCGGGCCAAACAAGCCTAGCTAGACTTACCCTCCTCTAGACTGAGCTACTCACCATTGCATCCATCATTTTTATAATGTCACTCCCTCTTTCAAGATAGGTCCTTTCAGACTACACCAAGCTTGTCTCAAAAGTATCCAAATTTTACACGATCTAGAGGCTTAGTTAACACATCTGCCACTTGTTCCTCTATAGGAAGATATTTTAGCTTTACATCTCCTTTATGAACCATATCCTGAATGAAATGATATCTAATTTCAATGTGCTTTGTCTTATCATGAAACACAGGTTTTTCTGTCATCTTAATACAACTCTTATTATCACAAAGGATATCCATAGTATCTATCTCTACATCAAATAGTCCTGCTAACATCTTTCGAAGCCATACTGCTTCACTACATGTTGAATATGATGCAATGTATTCAACCTCTGTCGTGCTAAGTGAAAATATTGGTCTTCTTTCTACTGATCCAAGAGATCATGCCTGATCCCATACTAAAACAACATCTTGAGGTGATTTTCCTATCTTTAGCACTTCCTTCCCAATCCGAATTTGTATATCCATGTAATTTGATCTCACCACTAGATGCATATATGAGCCCATAATCTAAAGTTCCGTTTAGATATCTCATTACATGTTTTTGTCCAATAAGGTGAATGTGTTTAGGATTCACCATATACTGACTTAGAGTGTTTACATCAAAACATATATCTGGTCTTGTATTGGTTAAGTACATCATAGAACCAATAATCTGTCTATATAAGGTAGCATCAACTCCTTCCGAAGCATCATCGTTTAATAACCTCAAACTTATTGTCATCAAAGTAGTCATAGCCTTGCAATATATCATTCCAAATCATTTTAGGATTTATACTGCATATTTTCCTTGGTTTAGGAAAATCTCGTTTGGATACTACCATACCTCAATACCTAGAAAGCAATGCATCATTCCAAGGTCTTTCATCTTGAACTTTGTAGCAAGGTTCTTCTTACATTCGATGATGGGATTATCTTCTCTTGTGAGGAACAGATCATCTACATATAGTAATAGTATCATAATCCCATCATCCTCAATCTTATAGTAGAGGCTAGAGTCTTATTTACTTTTGGTAAAGATTAAGCTCGTTAGAAATCCATCAACCATTCCATACCATTCTTTGGGTGCTTTCTTTAAACCATACAATACCTTATTTAGTCTACATACATGAGTTTTCTGATCATTAGTCTCAAACCCTTGCGATTGTTCGATATATACTTATTTTTATATCAAGCCATTTAGAAAGGTTGTCTTCACATCCATTTGATGTAGCTTCCACTTAATATTGGATGCCAAGGAAAGGATGGTTCTGATTGAGGTGTACCTATATACTGGTGCAAAGGTCTCCTCATAGTCTATTCCCTCTTTTTGAGAGAATCCTCGAGCTACAAATCTTTCCTTTTACTTTTGTATACTACAATCTGCTGAGTGTTTAGTTTTGAATATCCATTTCGAGGATACCACTAGTTTGTATTTTGGTCTTGGTACTACTTTCCACACATCATTATTTATAGTGGATTGGTATTCCTTGACCATTACATCAGCTGACTCCTTATGTTTTATTGCTTCTTCAAAGCATGTATGTTATTTATCAACTAGGTCACACATCAAAGCCATATAACTAGGGTATTTATTTGGATTCTTTCTTTCTCGTATGGTTCCTTCTGGGGTACCATGTATTTTTTCTTCTTCGATTACTTCACAAGCCCAGGAAGGTTTTCTCTTTCAAGAAATAATTTCACTGGGTATTATTTAGGTAACCAGGGTTCTGTCATATCATGATCCTCATGCATCTAAACTTCTTCTTCCTTTATAACTAGTTTAGGAATTTTATCATCTTTGGTAGTTTCATTCTCCTCTTAATATTCCTTATCTTTCTTTGAATTCTTAAAGGATGTATCTTCTGAAAATGTGACATCTCTGCTAATTTCAATTTGACAGTTTCCTGGGATATAGATTTGATAAAATTTTGATTGCTCACTTTATCCTACAAACAATCCTTTCTTTCATGAAGAGTCTAACTTTGTTCTTTTCTCCTTGGGAATGTGTATGTATACAGGACAACCAAATATATTTAGGTGACTTACTTTAGGATTTTCTCCAAAAAAAATTTCAAGAGTTTTGTTCCCAAGGGAAATGTGGGAGATTCTATTATGTACATATACTGTTGTTCTAGCTGCTTCAACCCACATGTACATTGGTAGATCTTGATCATGTATCATATTTATTTTATTTCTTGATCTTGATTCTATTGTTTCTTTTTGCCACACCATTTTGTTGTGCATTATAGGGAACTATGAGCTCCCTCTTAATCCCAGCTTCCTTGCAGTATTCATTGAATTCATTTCATGTGAACCTTTCCTCCATTAGCCGGCCTCAATATCTTTATTTTATTTTCAATGAGGTTTTCTACTAGGGCCTTAAATTCCTTAAGCCTTTCAAACACTTCATCCTTCTTTTTCAAGAATTATATCCAAGTCTTGAGGGAGTAGTCATCAATAAAAGAAGCATAGTAAACATACCCTCTTAATGAAGTGGTTTTAATTGGCTCGCATATGTCTAAGTGGATAATATCTAAGATCCCTTTTGCTTTACTGTCACTGTTTGGATAAGGATTCTTAGTATTCTTTCCTTGTGCACTATCCTTAATGTTCTATCTGAATTTCTTGTAGACTAGTCACAACCTTGCTTACAATTGGTAGAGGTTTGTAGTGAATATGAGCAAGCCTTCTGTGCCATAGCTCACATGTATTTATGGTACTGGTTGCTAATGTTGAATTTGCATGTCCCTTCAATTTGTAGAGTTCTCCTTCTTCAACTCCAATTTCTACTGCATCATCTATGGTTTTACCTTTTGTCCACATGAGAACTTTTCCATCCACAAAAGCAACTCTGAATCCTTTCTTGTCTAAGGCTGAAATGGAAAGAATATTATTCTTTAGTGCTGGGACATACATGACATATTTCATCTTCATAGGCTTTCCAGAGTCAAACTTATAGGATTCTCTTCCTATTCCTTTGATAGGGTATTGGGAATCATATCCAAGCATTACTTTGTGTGGATATTCCTTTTGTAAAAGGCATGAGAGTGAGTCCTTATAACCTATCATGTGCTTGGAGGAACCACTATCTAGTATCTAGGTGTCATTTCCTGGTGAGATTGATCCTGTTAGTGTAGAAATAAATACATATTCTTCATTGGAGTCTTCATCCTTATTTTCTTCTACTTCAACTTCTTGATCACTATCTTCAATAGCATGGGCATGAAATATTTTCATCTTTTTTAATCTTTCTGCTTTCATGGGACAATTGATGGAAATGTGTCCCAACTTGTGGCAAGTGAAGCATTCAAAATTTGAGAAGTCTCTCTTGGGCCTCTTAAACCATTGAGTCTTATGAGGATGGTCATGACTCTTCATTTTTCCTTTGGTATGAGCTATCAAGGCTTGATCCTCATTGTCATCTAGCTTTTCTTCCCTAACTGCTATCCTTTCTTCCTTCAAATAAAATAGATAGAGCATAAAACATTCCTTTTGGAGTCTCCCTTGAGGATACTTGATGAATCAAGTTGTCTTTGATGGAGTCATCTATGATCCTTTTAGCTATGATCATATCCTTCTTATACTTGGACTTGGCTTCAACTTCTTCTGGTTATTTCACTTCCTCCTTTACAAGTCTATCTAGATCATTCTCTTGTAGGAGAAGCATGATCCTATACTTCCATGATCTCAATTTTTCAGCACCTTCAATATTTTCATCTAGCTTGGTATTCTTTTACATATTTAATAGACTGGGAAATTCAAATGGAATAAGGAGGAATAATACTTACATGAAGAAAACATATTCCGACTGGCCTCCTTCCGGATGACCTAGGGTTTGATGCAGAAACCCTAATTTTTTAGTTGGGATCACTGATAAAGCAGTGATGGAGAAGATGCACCTCCCTAGGGAGAGGTAGACTGTATCTTTCTTTTTCTGAGATTGATGATGGAGTCTTAGGAAAATTGAAGCCCTAGTTTGTCTCGGTAGCAATAATTGGTCCAAAATTGAAACTTATCAGAATTTAGTTTTTCTTCACAGAAAGATGTGCTCTTCAAGGGAGAATTGAGAGAGCCCTCTTTTCTGGTTGATCTTTCAAGGGATTTTTTCAAAGTAACAAACCCTAACTATGCAGTGCTTCCTTTCAGGGTGGCTCTAATACCATGTTAAGTTTTCTTAATTTTCTTAGATGATATCTTAAAACAAATTGTCACTATAAGATCACTGAAATAAAAACAAGCACATAAACATAATAACACAAGAAAATAAATATTTTCCTTGAGGAAACCACAAGGGAGGAAACCCCACAAAACTTCCTTAGTATAGAACTCAACCAGAGCAGTGTAAAACCCAGACACCTGCTTCTCTCTTCTTTCTAGCGCACTAATATTTCTCTCTCTTGCAAGACATCTTGAGTGAGTGAGTACAAATGAAGGGGAAAGCCTCCCTATTTATATTATTCAGTTGACTTGATCTCTAACCTAACTGGGCCGACTTGTGTAGCAAGACATCAAAAATAAAATTTATTATATTGACAAGGGTACTATTGACCCAACTTACATTCGAAGGTTTACATTGAATATTTTAATGAATCTTGCAAGACCAAAATCATAAATGTCTTGGAACATGTTCAATACATCTTGGAATATCTTCTGAAGTTACAATACTTTAACAATTTTAGTCCAAGCAAGCAAGAATTTAAAAAATTTCAACGTTGGGCCTATACAGTACATGATCAAGCATTCCATTTGGATTAGCATGATAATTTTGTATTGAATTACCGATCTTCTCTTTGTTTGGATAATAATTTAATACTATACTAAACATTTCCAACAACCTGAAGGTGGAAGCTCTTAAGCCCCCCCACACCCCCCCCCCCCCCCCCCCCCCCCCCCCCCCCCCCCNTAACCTGACAAAATCTATGTACAAAAAGAAAGAACTTTGTTTTTTGTCACACTTAAAAAGAAATGTCTCTAATTATTACATATTCCAGCATATAAGGAAAATGACATCAACACTAAGAAACAGTTAATTTATAAGTACCATTAAAATTCAATAATTCTATCGCAATATTAAATCAAGGTATATAGAGTAGATATATCAAGGCATACCTCATAGAGTTCAATGGATTTCATCATCTTCTTCATCCAAGTCATCATCTGTATCATCTAATCCAGAGTCAACATTGTAAGGATTGGCCATATCATCATCACCATCGATGCCAGTTACGATCATCATGTCATTGTCAATATCATCGTCATGGAAATTTTATGCTACATCATCTGATTCAACTAATTCTTTGAAATATTCTAGAACATGATCATCTAACTCATGTTTATCATCTTCAACATCGTCTTCTTCTTCAACACCCTCTTCATTACCTTCCTTTACGTTATACTTTACCGGCCTTCCCCTTGGATCGTGTCTCACAAAAAATGACCAACCCCCTCTACCTGGCACCTTAGAGTAAAATACATGTTCACATTGGCTTGGAAGAACATAGGTATATGTTCCTGGTTCAAAAAACCTTGTATTAACCATGGTAAATCCATTATCATGTTCAATAATAGTTTTATCAGGATCACATTGATTCAATCGTAACTTGTACCATTTGACAACGAACAAGACTACCTTGAAAGAGTTAAAGTCACCTTGAAGAATATCTTCCAAATATACCCATAGTATTGATTTTCTTAGAGTTCTAGATGTATGTCACTTCTAGAGGAAACATTGGTCACCTCAAAGACTATAGATATCCCACAATCTGATGTTTTCTTCATTTCATCCAACTTTTTGATGCGATATTTAAAACCACTGCACCACGTAGCCATGTGGTGTTTTACCTACAACAATACAAACAAATAATGACCAATGTGTACATCAATATGTTTGCAAAAAAAAATTAGTGTGGTTGATTAATATGCTTTCCTGCTTATCTTTTAAACCATATGTTAAATCGATTTCTATGTGTAAGTTTGGTATCTCCATTGTGATGTGTTGCTTTAACCAATGATGCCACACCTTCCCATGATATTCCATGACCAACTTGTTCACATTGTTCAATCCATACCTTCATCCAAACAAGATTGTTTGCGATGTATAAATGAAGTGCATCCCACTCTCGACGAACTGTTTGATAAAAATAAAATTAAAATTAAAATTCAATACACATGTATATTGACTTAACAAAGTATACACTTTTGATTGATGAATATTGAATATTAAAAATAGAATATGTATGATATATACATAAAAATCAACAATAAGATGCATTATATTAATTAATCTCCACTAACTAATAATTAACTTTCACCTTCCTCGATCTACTTTTCCCTTTGGGTACTCCCCTTCGAAATTGTTATTGGAGTGCGGATCACAAATGCGAGCTAAATTGAGCTTTGACACTAATTTAGGAAGATATTCACTAATATACATCATGTTTTCGTATACCATATTTCCCTCCATCATAGAACCCTCATGATGTGCTCGTTTTCTAACCAAACCCTTCAAATTTTTCAACTTCCTCTCAACCATCCACATGGACCTTGAGTGTATAGGTCTACACAGTTCAATCTCCTCAACTTGGTGTATGAGGTAGTGTGCTTGTGCATTGACAAATGCCAAAGGTAGATGCTTCTGCATTTCACACATGATAGGAATTTATTTCCTCCAATAATTTATATCTTCTTTATGGATTTCTTTAGATGACAACCATCTACAAGTGATGCAAAAAATTCACAATATTTAACAAAAAAAACATTATATTACATAACATGAATTAGTGCAAAAAAATAAAATATAAGTTCCACAATAAATTAAACAAACACTAAGCGCATGCAAAAATCCGCTACTTACCTCATGTATTTCCCAAGATTATATATAACATGTTTGACATTAATGTTGTCGGAGTTATCTGAGAGAGAGAGAGAGAGAGGTAGAACATATTGTAACAATATACAAATTGTTTCATCTTTTTACAAAAAGTAGACAAAAAATTACCAACAATATGCACTAGAATATCGTTAATATAGAAATAGTTAAATGCATACCATAATAATTACCTTCATGAAGATATGTCAATCATGTGTTTTCACCCCCACAAAATCACTTTTCATTGTTATGATATTCTTCATGTTCGCACAAAATCCAGTGGGAAATTTAATTTTTTGCATGACTTCTTTTACAACATTACTTTGTTGCTCCGTTAACATCCATAGAAGTGAGTTTATATTAATTTGGTCTTTGTTTCTATGAAATTGAATGACGTCTTTCATTGCATGGTTGGCTTCTTGAATGTCATTGCAAATTTTGACAATTTTCTCTTTCTCATTCCTTCCATTCAATATTTTCCATAATGTTTCAACCACATTCTTTCCAATATGCATTGTATCAAACAGATGAGCAATTCGTAGGTGCTCATAGTAGGGAAACCTACTGAATTGTTTAGGATAACTTTTCATTCCTTGTGGAAGCCCATTAATGCCTTCAGAAACACGATGACCATCATGAATCATAGTTTAAAAATAAATTACATAAATCAATGTCAATTATAGTAAAAAACGCACAATAAAATAAATTCATAACATTTCATATACTATGTTTCATACATACCTTGACTCTTTATATTATATTGAAAATTCCATAGGCGAGGTGTCATTCTATGCAGTTTTAATGTTGTCTCTTGCTTCCCATTGAACAAATGTATTTTAATAGTTTGATACCTGCTATTATTAGAGAGGAAGTGCCTATACTCATCAAACACCTCCTTTCCAAAACTTTTGGAATGACGAGACTTGATCTTAGGACCACAAACTGGACATGCAAATTTTCTCTTTGTATGAATACCTACATAAAGAGATGGATTATCTATGTCAATTATAATTATATATAAAATTAATGGATTATTTAAAAAAACATGTGTACATAATATACTAACTTGTTCATAAAAATAAACGCAATTAAAGTGGGACTGATAATTACAAACCACAAAAATGGGTTAACCCTGGGGCTCCATGTATCGTCCATACAAGCATTGCATAGAATTGAAATTCCATACATAGTGATGCCATTCCATATATACATAATGCATAGTGATTCCATTCCATAACTTTAGTAGCTTTTCAATAAGAAGTTCAATATATACATTCATATCTTTAACTTGCCACTTACCTGATTGATTTGAACATATAAAATATATAATAATTATAACCATTTAGATATATAAACCATGCACAAGAGAATATATATATATGACATTATGCAACAAAATACGACAAATGAGATTCCACTACATTAAAAAAAAATTGTAGACGCATACCTGGAATAATCATCGACAACATTATGTGCTCCCTCTTTATTGAAAACCATGGAGGAATGTTATTGTTGATAACAAAAATAGGCTACACTAAGTAAATGGATCTCATCTCTACAAATGGATTCACACCATCTGTTGCCAAAGATATCCTAAGATTATGAGGTTCTTCTTTAAAGTGAGCCATTTTTACTCCATATCTATAAATCCATAACCATATGCACGCATTTGAATAATGTCATATTGACTTCTATTCTATGCATGGTAATCCATAAATTGCACTATGTTTTCACACCTGAACAGTCATTGCAAACGTGGAATAATGAGAGTATAACGAAGAACCTTGCAAAGCACCTTTTTTGTTACTTGATATGTTCAATATCTACTGATATGGCATTCCAAGCATTCAGTTTCAAATTCATGCCGATTATAATATATAACATGGTCATCAAGGCATGCATGAATTGCTTCATACTGCATTCCAATTTCTTTCATGATGGCAGATAAATATCGAAATGTGCGAGGTAAAATATTTGACGCTGGTAACAAAAATTCAGCTATAAATCTACAACAAATAAAAATAAAAATCTAGTTAATATATAAATATAAAAACAATATTAATGAAAGGCATTTCATCCTTATTAGTTTGACTTATGAATTAACAATAATTTTATTAGACGAACAATGATAATCTTTAACACAATCATATATATGTGATGGAATATATTACATACCTTAAGATCCATGTGACTAATATGTTTGAAATACCATTCATAACCTTTAAGTTCATTATCAACAATATAGAAGAGAGAATATTTATGTTGGAGCCCTCTTAAAGGGGTTCGTATGACTTCTCAAGAAGATGTAAATCATGAACACCATCAAAGTCATCATTTTCATGATCATCATCATCACCACCATCCATTCTAACATTAAATGTATCATGGATCAATGTATTTGTACCATCATCTTCAACTATGTTATTTGTACGACCATCTTCTTCAATATGATCATTAACTTGTTCTCCATTATTCATAGCTCCATGTTCCTTTGGTACTTGTTCTGAAAGCACGTTGTCCGGACAATATGCCGTAGGATGTCTTTCATTTATAATTACATGAAACAATCGATAGATATTAGTTAATATAAGAAATATTAAAATAATACATACATTTACAAAAGCAATTAATATAAAAATAAATATAATGCAAAACTTACAAATGGATGATATTCACGTGCCCCCCTCAACATGTCCATGTTCCCTACAATGTTTTATGGTTGTTGTGATCTTTATTCTTCTCCTTTTAAAGCCCCTTCATTGACTACATGGACAATAATATGTCCCATCACCCTTTCTTTTCAGCCCATCCCACAATCTAGCAAGCAATTGTCAATTTTGTTCATCTGGATCAGGAATATTGTTATTTGACATTTTCTCATAAAGAGCTTGAATGAAGATTATCGATCTTAAAAAACAATCAGTTCATTTCACTATTTTTAATCACAAAAACAATTGAAATAATTGTCTATTATTTTACAAAAATTAGTTTTTGCGGAGAATATAATTTCTACATATCGTCGCTTGTATAGAAACCATGTAGAAATGTTACCATAACTTATAGTTTTTAAAATTTAACATTCCTCGGAAATCCAATGATATTACCCTTATTACCATTATCAAGTATATGTCAAATAACAGATGGAATTTGTTGGATAATCGACATCATCCATCGAATAAACGACGTCCATGAAATATCTGACATTCCATGTATCAACTAAAAAACCTTTGATCAAAATTCATAATTTTGAAGGTGAAATCCGACGAGACAGTCAATTTCTTCGGATTTGTTCATCGATTTTGGGTTCAAATTTTGTTGTGTGAAGGTCTTCTATGGAAGGAAGGGTTCATTGGTTGGACAGGGATACTCGGTTGAGATCATGCACAAGGGTACTCGATTGGGATACTGGGATGGTACTGGAAGGTTGGTACCCATTTTTTACTATTTCTATAACATAACCCCTTCTATCATAAAGCCATCTTAGTGAATTATGTATAATTATCACTATGTGGGAATCCAATTTGTTGTGTCGAGTTAACAATAATAGGTTGTAATATTTTTTCTACCAAGACTTAGTGCCCGTGCCAAATGTGGTAGGTCCTCAATCAATCACTATCTGGGAAAGTATCCCAAATTCCCCACCTCCCAAGAAAAGGGCGTCCAAAAGCAACTTACTTTTGCATGCTTACTTTTGGATGGGAATGGATTCAAAACAGATAATTGTTGCGACAACTTGACATTTATGTTTTTAGGTTTCCCTAGGGTTAGGAGTTAGCAGCATCATATTCTACTTCAAGGGGAAGAAAACCCTCTCAAATTCACTAATGATTCATATTACAACTTTATAGATCAAATCTCAATTCAAATCCATGTAGCCTCTGCTTATTATGTTGGAAAATGGCCTTGAAGTCAAACATACAAAATTTGAGGCTTATTATGTTGGAAAATGTCCTTGAAGTCAAACATACAAAATTTGAGGCTTATTATGTTAGAAAATTGCCTTGAAGTCAAACATACACAAGTCAAGGATTCAAGTGATTCCTCGTGGTTAAACTATTTCAAATTGCAAAACCTATTTTTGAAGCCTACATGGATATTTCCTTTAGTGCTAGCTTAGTAAATATCATTAAGTAATTAATAACACAAAAATAATCATTGAGATGCTGACCAATCAGTCTTAAATGTGTACACTACCAAAATATTTTTAGTTTTGAGCTAAGAACATTGCATAGTGCCATAACGTATTTCGTGATAAATATGGGTCAGCATTATGATTTTGGCATGCACAGTTTGTTGGTAGATTCGACTATAGGGACGTTTCTACAACCTTTCTATCCTTAACTATAGGGAGGGTGAATCCTTTTGACATAATATATGCAATAATCGACAATTTCCTAAAATTTCTACACTTTTTCAAAGGAGAGAGAGAGAGAGAGAGGAAAGGGAGGAGGTTACCTCTTGCAGCGTGTCATTTGGTGAATATCCTATTTCTCCAGCCTCCATGGCCTTTAGGCCTCCATTAGCAGTGGCTAGCTAGTTCCTTACCTCTAGCTCTTAAAAAAATTCAAAAAAAAACATGAAATATATCTACTAAATGTTGCAAAAATACATGAAACAAACATGGATTGAAACACAATATTTAGAGGATATTTGAATTGCATCCTATTAAACTGAGAGGAAAGTGATTACAGCCCAATAATGGGTGAATCCCTTTATCCCTTGCTCTAAAATACCCCTCTCCATCAATTCCAATGATAAAAGAAACTATGATGTGCAAGAAAGGTTCTATGTATCTTCTTATTCCTCCAGCATGCCTTTTCTCTATAATTTGTCTGCCTTCTTTCACCTCATATTCCTTTCTTATATAGAATTGGGATTTGTGTTTCCAATCACTAACCATGAATGTGGGTTTAATATTTTTGAATATTTTTTATTGTTTCCTTAATAAAACCAACTTTCCTTAGTTTTTGGGCATTTTACTTGAATTTCCATTTTTTTAGGACAATTAATACATATACCATGTATTCTTTCCACTCCATGAGTTGTGGTGACTAGGTTTTGATCCATAAGTAGTCTTGGTATTGAATTATTTAGAGAAACCTTTGTCTTCACATACTTCTTCCTTTGTGGAAGCAGTGGTCCGATGAGAGATCAAAGCTCTCAATTTGTTCCAAATTTTGGTCTTCATGTTGTGGGAGAAAAGAAGATATGTTTTCAGACCATCATCATCGAGGGTGTTAATTATATTGTTAATAGATGCCCCCTAATGTGTGAGGTTCGAAGCTATGCTGAGGGCCAAAATACATTGAATTTTATTTTATTTTGATACTCTTTGGATTGATACTCTTTAATGATCAAGTCATGATGGAAAAGGGTAGTTTATGAATGTAGGAGTTGGAGAAACACCTGCAAGTCAAACAAGGAAATTTCACAAATATACAATATATTCCTAAGACGGGTATACCCATGCTCAGTAGTAAACAAGCATGGCCATGAACAATACACAGTGGATCCATGTCAAAAGTAAATTCTGGAAAAAACATATAAGTGCACAGTTTGATGAGTGCAACATATCCATGTCTTCATGGTACTTTGACATGGTATTTTAATCTTGCGCAACTTGGGAAGTGCATCGATGAGTGATACAACTGTATTTCCCAATGTCTTCAATACAAACCAATGATAGTACGAGTTTATATGATGTGAATAAATGATTCAATGTTGAGCATAATAAAAAACCATCTGATTACCGGTCATTGATGTATACCGTTAACATATGCGAGGAGGCCCACCGATAATGATCATGGACTCCAAGGTACTTGAGTACAAAATGACAAGTGTGAATAGATGTTATGAAGTTGAACACTTGTAGAATCAGACAATCAGGGGTCATTTGTGTATACCCACTTTCATTTGTGAGGAATCCTGCCACTAATGACTGCAAGATCCAAGGTACTCACTGGGGTTCCTAGATCCATTTCCTAGATGATGATTTGGCATCGATAGGAATGGATCCATCAGAAGGAGGGAATTAATGCATCCCACATCAACTGACACGAAACTAATATCAATAGGCTGATATGATTTGGTAGAGTTGTGAGATCCAACACTATATACTAACACAAGGAAGGCTGACATGATTGGTCAGGAATATTTGAGGAATGGATGACACTGGTTTGACTTGCATTGAACATATAACATGACGCAGAATGGACACTTGGAAACATAAGACTTGAGTAACCAACCACTGCAAAATTCATTAATTATAGATGAATTAACGAAAGCTCCATAGATGACAGGAAGGATAACCTATAGGTGGATATCTGTTCAGATTACTAGTATAGCTTACTAAGGAAAATTTAAATGGTGTACTGACAGAGGATACAAAATTATGTGGCATGTTCCAAGGAGACTACTACTGACTGTTTCCTTTATCTCAAATATTCAATATGACATGATTCAATTTTCCCCGTTTTTTGGATTTTTGTGTTTTTTAAATTTTATTACTTTTTTCATTTATTATCTTGAAAAGGGAATAAAGAATGCTATGGTACATGGGAAGGAACGAACGGTTGCATGGGCGTACTCTATTTTTCAAGAGCACAGGTCAGGCTAAGTCAAAGATACGTATTGCAAACAAGGGTTGAGCTAGTTGTGCACACTCTTACTGATGTTCCCTCCATCGGTTGGATATCTGAAGCAGGATTATGTGTCGACGGATGGTGAAATAGAAACAAGTAACATTGGTTATTCAATTTGATGTGATGAACAAGTAGGAAGGGGTAAATGTGGTTTACTTCATGCTAATTCTTTATAAAAACAACAAAATCATAAATCACAATGAATCATGGTCCATCAACTACTTGAATCAAATAGTTCTCACATGTGTAGGTCAACTTAAACAGAAGCAATGGTTTATATGCATCTTGAGCAAAAAGTGACTGCAAAGGCATTTACGCAACATAAGAACTAAGCACTGAAGAAGTAAGCACAAATGTTCATGCATATATTTTAACACATGCTTATGTAAACTAACATGAAATAGGGATCCCATCAGGAAATGGTCAGAATTCTATGGAAAATAAGTATGCGGTCCCAAAATCCAGGTCATGATGGGACTAATTGGGCTCCCAAGACTATGAGAATAACTCAACATGGGAACCAAAATGGCAATGGGGTGCTGACTAGGGTGTCCCATGTTCAGTAGGCTCTTTTGTCAGAATGGTAGAAAATACATATATGATGGGTTGACCCAACAAGTTCGACCATATGAAAAATTTGGATTGCAAAAGGTTCAAATGCTTCTTTACAGAGGAATAACCTAAACCTATATGCATGCTTCCAAATATACCTCATAAGATCGAGGAACATACAAAGGATGGTCCTATACTTGGGTGGATTTAAACCAAATATGCTCCCAATGGCCCCAAAAAATATGTCCTTAGGTGGCTACAACCAAATGTTTACGATCCTACCCTAATGTATTGAAATTCCTTTAGAGCATCCCTAACGAAATCACCATTCGATTGGATAGCAGTTTCAAGCGTGCAGTTATCTAATTGGTCGATCATGACAATATTCCCCCAATGAAGGAACCGAATCATTCGGGACTCTGAAGGCACTATAGCCATCTTCGCATGTATCCAACTACGTCCTAATAGAAAATTTTAATCTATAGGCGCATCTACTATCTCAACATACACTATGACTGTTTTTCCACCCCATTCAATAGGGCAAGATACAATGAGTTCGTGAGGAGAGAAAGAATGTCTGTCAAATGCTTTTCGCATATTATGGGATTGAAATAAGGTAGGTGGTCATAATGCTTTCCAACATGTAAATGACATGTCACAGGTTGAGGCCCCTTCATCAACTATGGTTTGAAAGATATTCTTTCCATGAGATGTTACTTTAATATGAAAAGAATCTTTGGAAGGAATCCTACAGGTTGATTGGTCTAAGTCTAATGTGATCAATGTCACATCGGATGGATCAATAACTATAGTTGAAGACAATAGTTCCTTTGTTTGTGCGGGAAAATATTACAACACCTCCATGGCAGACATGGAACATGGTTCTTGAGTTATTTCCTCAACAACATGTGTGTTATGAGTAGCTCATGCATTAGGATTATGCATTGTTCTACATAGATCATCTTTGGGGGGTTGTGGTACTATGTCCATGGTTGGTTTCTCAATGGTGAGAGAACCACTTGGTTGTGATTCCGATTGATGCAATGTAATATGAGGGACATCATAAGAATGAGATATCATTTTAATGTTCACCTCACGATGACACATGAAGACATTGGAATTGGGATCATTTCCCTCTTGCATGGATTTTGACTGGTTTCCTCCTAGCGGAGGTTCCAACGTTGTAGAAACCATTTGATGATGGCGCTGCAAAAAAGGTTGCATTAATACAACATATTTTTGTTTCCCACTATCTTGAGCTGGATTCAGTGCATCTTCTTTCCAAAAGATAGCATTCTTATTACTATTTTATTTATTCTTATTTCCTCTAAGTTCCATGGATTGAACTATGAGTTTTTTCAGGATTTTGGGAAGGATTAACATTGTGCTTACCCTTGTACTTTTTCTTCTTCCCCCTAAGTTCCATGGATTTAAATATTAGGATTTCAGAAGTCTGGGAATTCTTAGCATGTTGCTGTGTATCCTGATCAGCTATAGGTTATGATGTTTGAACAGACATTTGCCCCATTTGTTGGGATATATGCTCAAGCTTGTTGATGGAACCACTCATACCATTGGCATGAGATACATGTGGAAGCCTAGATGGATCAAACATAGGTATTGTAGGCTGGTTCCAAAAATATTGGTTACTTTATGGAACCTCACTACTCCATTGTGGAATGGGATTCATGGGAGGATTTCCCCCTTGCGGGGTTATATTCCAGGGAGATTGGATATTTCCTGTCATCTGGCCATACCATTAATGAATGGGTGGATTTCCCCCTTGTGGTGTTGTAATCCAGTGAGATTGGTTATTTCCTAGAATATGACCACTCCATTGTGGTGGTCCTTGGATTTGATTAGCATTCCAAGGTGGGTTTCCCCCTTGGGAAGGATGCCCCCAAGAATATTGGGTGCTTCTCGGAACATGATCAATGGGTGGATTGTCTCCTAATGGATTTAGGTCCCAATAATATTGATTACTTCCTAAAACCTGACCATTGGGTGGATTTCCTCCTAATGGATTTGGGTCTCAAGAAGATTGGTTACTTACTAGAACTCAACCATTCCATTGATTTTGTCCTTAGTTTTGATTTGAATTCCAAGGTATGTTTCCTCCTTACAGAGGTTGGATCCAAAAATATTGGTTACTTTCTGAAACCTGACCACTCCATTGTTGAATGGGGTTGATAGGTGGATTTCCCCTAGGAATTGTGCTAGGATAAATCAGAGGATAACCCTCGAGGCATTTCTTCCCATCAGTGAAGGATACTTCCGATTGGCATTTGTGTTCTAGGATGTATTATTTCCACCGGGAATATGGACATTCTATGGTAAAGGGTTTCTCCCAGAAGTAGAACCTAGACAACTATTGTGTGTGCCAAGAGGATTTTGATAACCTCCCGCAACCATTTGAGGCTGCATTGATATGGTTCCATCAACTTCTGACGAAGCCAAAGGGCCAAGTGTAATGTTCTACATTTTATACAAATTTCAAAAAGACTAACCAGTGACTCACTTTTCGTAAGTATGATTGAGTTTAAAGGATGTGCTAAGGGTGGATTTATGTGAGAAAATGTGCGATATTCTATTTTTTCAATCTCAACTAAAGTAAGATTATCAATTCTATCTATGTTTCGTCCATGATGTGACAAATTGTTAGAATTGATTTGACGTTGTTCTTCTCTAGTACTATTTGATTAGGTTTATAAGTAGTTCAGTTTCAAAGTCACAATGATGTGGTTCATGTATATGCCTCCAAAATGTAGCGGGGTCCTCAAACTTGGGTAATTTTCCTCGCTGCCACCTTGACGGGTGGATCAGGATATTAATCACTTTGAAGTTTAATAAAAGGATTTGTTTATTAGCGTAGATCAAAATACAGTCAAACAAACCTGAAGGAAGCTAGGATCAACAAAAATCAAAGTGTCCACACCACAAAAAAAAGTCCCTAAGGAAGCAATAATCAAGCTTCTTTCCAAAAAACCGAGGTTTAGTGGAAAGTTGAATTTTTAAAGGGCCCTCCAAAACTAGTAGCCCTTGAGGGACATTAAGTCTCAAGAATTACTAAATGGTGAAGATGCGAGAAACATTTACACTATTCTTCAATCGCTAGGGGTCCAAGTGTTAGCTCTGGGTTACTCAACCTCCCAAGGAGATGAAATAGCCTTGTGTCTATCTTAGGTATTGCAAGTGTCTCCCACTCACAACATCTTGTGTGATTCCTGAGGACAAGAAACTATGGTTACAACTTCACAATCGATGATCGGGTAGGACAGTCGCCAGTCCACGATAACTCACATAGACTAGCCATCTCAGAAAAGTGATGTCACCCCAAGGACTTGTCACTTAACTGAGAAACTGTAATGTGCTCATATCCTTACTAATTTGGATTGACCTCATGCTTAACGCTTGTGATAGAAGCAGTTTCCCGGTGTTACGAAGAAAAATTCCTATGGCTTGGGGTACCACAACAGACACAGTAACCGTAGAAATCAATCCTTTCCAATATGCAAGAGAAACCAAATATCTAACACTAAAGGATCTCGATACATAACTTATTCCGAATGATTGATGTAGATCCTCATTGAGCTTTTCCACTCTCAGTTGTATAAGTGATTTGCTATCTCAACATTCAGCAAACAAGAAAAGCATGCTATATATAATTGTGTTAGGCCTACTCTAGCATATATAATCAATAACATATAAGCATTTAAAAGCATCCATGGATTCACTACTCATTTAAATACACATTATTGGATAGGAAAAGATATTTCTATTAATATAAAATAGAGGTTACAATAGTGATAGCCTCTGTCGGCACGTCTGCGAATCAGAGAAACTGAGTCCTCCACCTGGGTCTCCACCACTTCAATCCACCATCTCTCGATAGCAAGCTCACAAGCAAAGGAAATCTTGGGAAGAACAAAAAGTGCTCCAAGGGACAAAGGGATGCAAACTCAAGTATAAGCTCCGACAACAATGGACTATCGTTCTCTTGCTCTTCAATTCCTCCCTTTTCAATGTATCCAAAGGGATCCTTATATAGTGCTTCAATGGGGTAATGGAAGGTCAAATACGAGCGATATAAAGGCATATGGAAGGCCAAGAGACAAGTGATTCAGATCCACATCAAGGAAAACTCCAAAACTTTTTGGCCTTTTGCACACATCCCAATGTACATGGGTTTAAGGGTCAAATCCACATATATATGCAAGAATGGGTTTAAAATTTGCATATATCAAATAACACATGTTTTTAGGGATGATCTTGGAAACATCAAATGTACAAAAATGGTCCATGGGGTCTAAAGAGTCTGCAAAGGGACAGGGAAGGCCATAAAGGTGTGATCCACCATGTATGGTAAAATCAACTGTAACAGATGCCCCCTAATGTGTGAGGTCAGAGGGGTCATACGATGGATGAAATACATTATAAGTCCATCCCTGAAGAGGAGTGATGAAGAACCAGGTGGAAGAACCAACCATCCAATAGTATAATACAATGATGAAACTCTGCACATAGCTGCAAGTAGATATAGCAATCCTAGATACATAAGAGTACAATGGCCATGAATAGTCATGATACAAAATATGACATGTGTGATCATCACCACGTACAATATAGATAGATCAGAATCTCCATGATGAAGATATACAAAGGATCATGATCTCCATGAAGGATGAAGATATATAATGGATCAAGATCTCCATAATGGCTGGAAACATCTTACATTTACTGGAATCAAGTCATGAGAACTGAAATCTCATGAACACTAGCACGATCAAGGAGATAGCATATATGACATGCCACCAATCTGGAAGGTCTTCTACACAATCTGCTACGAGTACATGTCCTACTATGCGAATAGAGGTGTCGAGGTCAAACATAGTAGTCCATCGTCTGATTACCAGTCATTGATGTATACCGTTAACAAACGCGAGATCACCCACCGATAATGAAAATCGGAATCACGATACTAGAGTGCAAACTAACAAGTGTGAATAAATATGTTGAGGTCGAACACTTGAAAGGATCCATCAATCAGGGGACATTGATGTATTCCCAAAAACTGTCGATGGCGAGAGAACCTGCCACTGATGACTGCAAGTCTCAAGGCACTCAAAATGACTCTAGATTCCTATCCCATAATAAATGATCTAAAGTCAATGGGATGAAATCCACTAGAAGGAGGGAATTAAGGCATCCCCCATCATCCAACACGAGGTACTCAGCAAAGCTGTATAATGTGGAAGGACTCGATCATAAAGTGCATGAACCAGTATCAGTACTGGGAATGGCCGACATGCAAAGTCAAGATAACAAAGGAATGGCCAACTCAGGTTTCAACTTCCTTTGAACAAGAGCATAAAGATGAATGGTGACTAAATGTAGGCAGCATAGACTTGATATACAAAACTAGGACATCTCTATGACACAGGAGGCAT
Organism: Pseudotsuga menziesii; assembly: GCA_001517045.1. Taxonomy (NCBI): domain Eukaryota; kingdom Viridiplantae; phylum Streptophyta; class Pinopsida; order Pinales; family Pinaceae; genus Pseudotsuga; species Pseudotsuga menziesii. Next base: position 2,013,537 of record LPNX010538462.1, read on the forward strand.
CGATAAAGGCTCCGTAGAGACTGGAAGCTTAACCAGTCAGTGGAGATAAACTCAGAGAAATGAGTACAGCTCCGAAATTCAAACTATTAACCCAACCAATGGATTTGATATACAGTGCTCTGTTCAAAGGCAACACGACTCAACTGCTGCCAAAGATAACATCTTTTCTTGTCTGGATTTTTGGTTTTTTTATTTTTTTGGAAATTTTCAAATATTTTGAAAATTTTGAAAAAGAATAAAAGTGCTTTATAGTTACAGACTAGGAGGAGACGAGTGTCAATGGGAAAACAAACTAGTTCCAAGCAGCGGAACATATCTATGCTAAATAGAAGGACACATGTGTAGCATAACGACACTCGAGGGAAGGTCCCCTCCTAGTAAAAATGGGGAATCAAGTTGCAAAAGATATATAAAATGGCTCTGCATGGCTAGACATGAGACAAGCTTAGGCTATATGGCTGATAATCAAAGGCTCTATGAGGCAGGCAAAACACATGATAATGCAATTACAGCTTGACATAAGGGAGTCCTGGGGGAAGAAGGAAAGAAAAAATATCAAGAGGAGTATGAGGCTCTTACGCAAAGACATGGCGATACTATACAAAGGACTCCCACACCCTAAAGGGAAAAAATGTCAGCATGGGCACCAAATGCAATAAAGGAGCTAACTAGGGCACCCATGTATGGTCAAACTCTACCATTCACATCATGTCACTTCTAAAACAACAAGAAGGTTCTGTGATAAGATAGAATGGGTTCGTACCTAAGGTTATCATGAAACGGTCATAAGGTCATGAAAAATGAAAATGGATATGACATCTAACCTATATGTCAGTTTAGACATAGTACATGAAATCGGCATGAACGGGTCAAAATAATGGTCGAAACGGCGCTCAAAACAGTCTCCTACATCATTAGATTTGTCCAAAATGGTCCAAAATGGTCAGAAACGGTCCCAAACTATAGAAAGGGGGTAAAAATTTTCTATAAATAGTAAAAAAATCAAAAATTACATATCATTTGAAATTTATTACCCATTTGAGCTCAGAACTTCAAACACGAATTCTGGGAGCTTCGTCCAGTGAAATTCGACACCGCTTGTTCCAGGTAACTCCTCATGTCCTCCTCTTCCATTTTCATTTAAATTTTATCAATTTCCATGGTCAATTTTTTACTTTTAGGCCAATTTAGATTAGTCTTCTTGGCCCACACAGAAATTGGGTTTTTTTTCACATATAGGGCTGGCTATACGCCAAAAAATGCCCAAACCCACGTACATACGCAGCTGTTTTGCAAATAGTCGCATATGCGGCCACACACATGATTTTTTAGGTGAAATAATGACCAAAAATTATTTTTAATGTGCAGGATGGTCCTAGAATGGAGGGAGAGAGAACATGGAGATGTAGAAGAAGCTGTACAGGGTGATTTGATGGCTCAACAAGCTCTTCGTTCCCGTGGGCTATACAAGTTTTGGTGTCTTGGCAGCCTAACGGCCAAACCAAGGCTGTTGCAGATGCTAGTAGACTACTAGGATCCAAACTCATATTCTTTCCATATCGACGAGATGTCCCTCACTATAGAAGTGGAGGACATATATTTGATTATAGGATTGTCCCAGCGGGGAAAGGTGGTGAACCTACGCTCTCGGGGGCCCGGAGGTGGCCTCACCATTGATGACTATATTGCAGTATACTGTTTTTCAAACACAGAGAATGTTGGGAGTCAGATCCCAACCAAATCAATCCAGGTACTAGGCCTGAAGGTGATACTAGTAGCACTTGGTAGGATAGCAGGGCCAACATCACTCCACCAGGCCTCGCGGCCATTGATGTTCTATGGAGTGGAGTGCATGAGACCCACAGTCTACAATTGGAGTACTACGCTGTTGAGTAACATGAAGTAGAAGCTCAGTGACTGCAATATGGGCAGGGTATGAAACTTCGGTTTCGGCAGTATACTGAGCACGTTCTTCTTCGAGCGTGTTCCGGGGTTGAGCCCTAGAGTTGACGTTCCTCCTCACGGGGTTCGAGATTCAGCCCAACAATGTTGGGAAGATGCTATGCATAGACAGGGTGTAGGTAGGGTGTCCAACCCCTACCCAACTAATTTCTTTCCATGGTGGTGGCGGTAGATTATTGCCATCGATGATTACCCTTATGCAGGGATATATTTTCGGGGAGATCCCAATATGCTCCTAGCACCAGGATCAGCATATGGTGACATTGGTAACGAATCCCAACCCTCTTTTTAAGTTTTTTGAATTATTAAATTGTTTTGTGTTTTTTGATATATAGACTCAAAAGACATGTTTTTGCATGACGACACATAGTGAAAACCTGTCATGTGTGTGCAGCTATTGGACCACAGCGGCCTCACGGCTTCCCTCATCATAGATGGAGGGGAAGAGGAGATGATAGCATGGGTTTGGATGTAAAGAGGATGCTCCAAAGAATCCACACAAACTTTGTACGGATGACACATAGAGTACCCATGGAGCAAGTCAAGGACTTTCCTGAGGCCATGCAGCGTCAGGTGGTTGGGGTACCACGAGCATGGGTTCAGTTATTCCAACAACTAGCTAGAGCCATGGTGTGCTACCATGATCAGAACCCCCCTCCTCCTCCACAGGCTTAGAGACTTGAGAGTGATTCATTTTTGTACTACCGTGTATTATATTTTGGTGGCTCAGAAGCCCCATTTTTGTATTATGACACTTATGTATTATGATGTCACATTTTCAATGTTTAATGAAAAACCTTTTTGATGATTGATTTTATTTATTTACATGTGTGTAAAAATGTATGTTTTTGATGTGCTTATAGTCCATGAAACAAATTCCAATCTAAAACATAGTTAGCATATGAGTCAGCAACTTGATTATAAATTCTTGAAACATGTATGTATGTTATGTTGTCAAATTGTCGTTCTAATAGTTTCATGCGTAAGAATTTTTGTAATAATGTTAGATCCCTAACATGATACAATCCATTAAGCTGTGATACTACTAACTGCAAATCAAGACGTATATCAAGAGATAGAACACCATGTGAAATGGCATCCCGTAATAGCTCAATAACGGCACTATACTCATCAACATTGTTTGAAGAAGGTTGTAAACATACGCCTCCTGAAGACAATTCCTAACCCGTAAGAATATAAATCAACCAAGCAGCAAAGGCTGAGTGTTGAGTGTGGCAGATAGCACCATCAGCGAATCCTATGTAAATGGAAGACTCCAACGACATCTTCCATAAGAAACGAAAGCTAATCAACAAACCCGATCACCATAAGAAAACCTAACTATGCAAAAAACTATACACTAATATACAATAATCAGCCCTGGCTGAAGATCATGCATTGTATTTTTTAAGATAGAGCCCATTTCTAGGCTCCACCAAGGCTGTCCCTTCATAATCCACCAGCTCATAGGTGCCCTTCTCTAACACACGTTTGACCATGTAAGGACCATGCCACATGGGATTAAACTTCCCTGCCCCCAGGGGTTCTTTAGCTTGATCCCATAAAAGGACCAAGTCTCCTTCATAAACCTCCTCGGACGGACAGACTTATCATACTGGACCTTAATGTGACGTTTATTCACCTCTAGAGCCACTAAAGCATCTCGACGCTGCTCATCAAGCTGCTCTAAGTGGACCAAACGTTCCTCCAATGTGGAAGTGTCTAGTAAAATCTCTATAGCTAGTTTCAATGAAGGGATTTCGCATTCAACTGACAAGACAGATTCCACCCCATGTATGAGCTGATATGGAGAAAAACCGGTGGCAATCTTAGCTGCAGTCCTATATTCCCACAAAGCAAGATATAACATGATATGCCAATTCATTTTGCTTTGTGCGATGGTTTTTTGGAGAATGGACTTAAGTGATTTGTTCATAGATTCAACCTGTCCATTTGCTTGAGGGTAATAAGAAGAGGAGTGTTCCTGCTTATACCCTAGCTTCTAGGCCAACTCTTCCATCATTAAATTCTGAAAGTGCCTACCATGGTCAGTGACAAGCTCCTTCGGAATACTGAACCGAGTAATAATTTGGTTGAATACAAAATGTGCGGCTATCTCATCATCGAATTTAATCATGGGCATAGCCTCAGCCCATTTCGTGAAGTAATCAACAACCATTATAATATGATGATGCCCCCCAGCTGAAGCTGGGTTGCAATCCATGAATTCAAGCCCCCACTTGATGAAGGGACCGACGGTGATAATCGGATGTAACGGGGAAATATGTGAGCGCATATTGCGTGCAAACACCTAGTAAGGGTGACACTTCTTTACCGCATTAACACAATCTTTAAAGATCGACGGCCAAACATATCTCACTCTCAATATTTTTTGGGCTGTAGAAAGCCCAGATAAATGAACACCACATGCCCCTCTGTGGTAATCATTCAGCACAACCTCAGCCTCCTCATGGGTTAAACAACAATGTAAAATGGAATCTACCCCACGGTGGTACAAAGTGTTATCCATTATAAGGTAGTTCTTATATATGTGACGTAATCGTCGTTGCTCATCCCATGAGAGGTGAGTAGGGACCTTCAATGTTTGTAAATATACGATAATATCCCCATACCATGGATCCAAAGTTGAGATAAGAAAGATATGCTCATCGACAAATGTATCTTCATAAAATTCCTCCTCCTCCTCACTTGGAAAATCAGAAATGAGATCCGCAAAAATTAACGATTTCTTCAATTTTGCCGAAACAAATTCGAGATCAAATTCTTGCAAAATAACAATCCATTTATTATACTTTCCCCCAATCATCCTTCTAGTGAGGACGAACTGAAATGGATTGACATGAGCTACCACCAAGGTCTGGCGAAGAAGAATGTAGTGCCTCAATCTCTAAACCGCATGAAGGGTAGCTAAGGCAAGTTTCTCCACATGGGAATAATGGATTTCTGCATCTATAAGGTTCTAGCTCAAATAGTATATGACATGCTCATGGGGCTTCTCATCCTCCTGAACCAAAACCATACCAATCATCTCTATGTACGCGGCTAGATAAATAAAAAATTCATGGCTATAGTCGGGTGGAATTAGCACGAGGGCCGATGCTAAGGCTCGCTTAAGAGCATCAAAGGGCTCCTGGGCTCGCTCATCCCAGCAAAAGGTAGCGTCCTTCTTCAAAAGACACATAAATCCTTTATTCAAATTGGCAAATTTAACCACGAATCTTTGTAAGAAGTTTTCCATGCCTTGCAAACATTGAATATGTCTAATATTTATCAGGGGAGACCATTGAAGTATTGCCTCAACCTTCAAGGTATCGACTCTTATACCCTCCTTGGAAACAATGAATCCTAACAAGCGACCTGACTTCACACAAAATATGCACTTATGAGGATTTAACATAACCTGGTAGTGACGACATCTTTTGAATACTAACCTCAAATAGTAGGAATGATGCACTCTCAGCTGAGAATGAGCAGCTATGTCATCCAAAAGTACTTCAATAATCAATTTGATATCATAAAAAATCAAGGTCATAGCCCGTTGAAATGTGGCTCTAGCGTTTTTCAGGATGAAAGGCATATTTTGATATGCAAATGTACCCCAAGGACAAATAAATGCAGTTTTGTGTTGATCCTCGGGTTTGATTTGAATCTGATTATATCCAGAAAAGCCATCCATGAAGGAAAATACCTCGCTTCCCGCACACTCATCCAAAATCTGATCAATAAATGGTGTGGGAAAATTATCCTTAGGACATGCACGATTGAAATCGCGGAAATCAGTACATATACGGATCGCTCCCTGTTTCTTATCAACCGACATAGGGTTTGAAACCCACTCTGACAAGGGAACATGATAGATAAAGTCGGCTTTCAACATTGGCTTTTCTATCTCATCCTTAATCGTGGGTGATTTTCTAGGAATCACCACATGCAAATGTTGTCGAACAAGTTTGGAATTGGGATAAGTCTTAATTTCATGTTCAACAATGTGAGGGTCAATACCTGGCATTTCCTTGTATGACCAAGCAAAGACATCACAAAATTCTTTGAACAACTTGGTATACTCCAGAATCTCAGCATGGGAACATTCTGCCCCAATATAGACATTCTCAATCTTGCCAGGATCGCGAGAGATATTGATAGGAATCGTAGGTGATATATTCGCCATGTTCCCATCATCCATCTGACCAGGAGAGCTTAATGGAACCACGGGACTACCAATATTCTCACTAAGAATCTAACTAAAGTCCTCATGCTCCAAATGGTTGAGCTCGGGAAGAAAATAAGATCTATGATGTAACTCTTCCCAAGGTGGCTCAACTCCAGACATAGCCTCAATAATAGCTTCATCTGATGGAAAGACACTATCAAGGCAGTCATGTGCATGAGAGGATTCAACTACCCATGCAGGTAGTACATACAGGTCCTCCTCCACTGTCCGTGAAGAGGAAGGACTAGGCTCTGCAACAAAATCAAGATTTTCTTGGTATGCAATCATAGCTGCAGGCAATGCCATGTTCATTTCGATGGGTCTGTTCGAAAGAATCGGTGTAAGAAGAATCCAAGTATCTTCCATATGGGAAGTGCGAAAAGACACCAAATTCAATGAAGATGAAGCCCCATTGAAACTAGATCCAATCATAAGGATGGGTGCAGGACAACTAAATGTGCCCATAAGGGATGGATACATACCTACACCCACACTCCTAGTTTCCGGCTGAGAGTGATCGATAATCAGGATCGAACCTCTCGCCAATGCATTAACACTTGGATTTTTTAATGATGTTTGATCAATTGTAAAAATCTTCCCATTAAATGGAAATCATACAACTCGAAATAGAGAAGAGGCTACGGCTTGCATACTATACATCCAACTCCGACCTAGTAAAATATTGTAGTCAAGGGGTGCATCAACCACCTCGACCTCGATCACGATGGTCTTCCCTCCAAAATGAACCTTAATAGAAGGAAGAATTCCATGCGGCCAAAATGATCTACCTTCAAAGGCAGTCAACATGGTAGTGGATGTAGAAAAATCAGGAGAACCCAAACCCTTCCAACATGACAAAGACATCACGGAAGTAGCAGCACCTTCGTCAATCACAGTGCGTTTGACGGTCATGTTAATACATTCCACATGAATCAAGAGAGACATGTAGTAAGGCAAGTGAGGCTGTAGTCCCATGGTTTCAAATTTGATGACAAAATAAGTGTTATCATCATTCACCCCAAGAGAATAAAGCATTTAAGCTTTCCTGTGCAACAGATAACTCTGAAGAACTTCAAGCGCAGACATCGCACAAGGAGTGTGGCCTAAATCCTTGACAACAGAGTAGTTCTGGGTAGCTTGGGCATTAGGATTGTACCCCGAAAAATTTAAGACTCCCTTAGGAATGCGAGGTACACTCTCAAGTTTATCCGTAGGATTTTCAATATGCAAAGGACTCTCGGTAGGAGGAGGTTCTTTCCCTAGGTCTGGTTGCGACGAACCATAGTCTTTCACATGAGTCACAACCTTAGTAGCACACACCATATTGATGCAACCATGACCAGTACTAACTCCCGGTGGATCTTGATCTCCACCCGATGCGGAATGAGGATCATGGGTCCTCAAGTTCATATTTTGATTATGGGGTAAAGGATTGGTCAGCACAGCTGGGCCCTGTGCTATGAACCTCAAGGCGTCTTCCATAAGAGGGCATAAGTGAGTGAGGTGGTTATCCTTACACAACTTGCAAGGAAACTTAACCTTAAGTTTAGACTGCTTGTCCCCCCCAACATTATGTTTGTTCTTGTCATTAAAATTGGCATTTACGTTCTTGTTCCCACCCTTACGATTGTTTTTACCCTTTTTCCTATTCCTTTCGGGCTGCTGGTTGCCCTTCTGGTCCGACGATTGCACGGAAAGTACATTCGCCATTTGGGTGGGTTGAGACGAAGTCGTAGCTTTTCCTAATGTGGATTGGTTAATAGACAATTGACTCACTTGTTTTGTAACTGAGTCCGTAGGTTTGGCACTTGTACATCCCACAATGCCATCGGCATGTGGTCCAGGTTTGATCTTAGGATCAAAGCTAGAATGCGGAGCATTAGGTATGATCTCATATAATAGCCCAGATTAAGCATAAATCAAATCCAGTTCATGTGCCCTAAAAATTGCTTGTTCCTCATTCTAAACTTTGAATGTAGAAATATCCTTCGTGATATAAGGTAGCAACGATTTAAGGAACCACTCAAGGAGAAACTACAGCAGTATGAAATCTTTAATCAACCTCTTCTGTATACGCCACTCTTGTATATGGTCCAAGATATGTGTGGCTTTGTCCTACCAAAATGTCGACAAGATTTATGTACCAATGTCATAACACACTGGTACCTGGAAGTGGTTGAGGAAAGTCATAGTAAGGTCATCGAACAAAACGAATGCCCCATTTGGTAACTCTATGTACCATTTTGCTACAGGCCCTATGAGGGTGCGTTGAAATAGCCTCAAACGGATAGAATCGTCATGTAAAGAGTTGGAAGAGCACCAAAGGTGAAAGGTAGTGACATGTTCACTAGGATCTTCTCCTATTTTTCCCTCGATTTTGGGAATGTCCGAGGGAAGCTTGGTAGGGACAGCCGGCCAAGCTGGGTCATAAGATACTGGATCATTCATTAGTCTCAATAAGTCAGGTAGATTTAATGTTGCGAGGAAAGGGAGCCTAGGTTGAGTCGGTCTATGCCACGCTCCCTGATAGTTTTGGTTCATATAAGGATGACTACTATAAATACCATGGCCTTGGCCATAATATCCTCCTCCTGTTTGACCCGTATAGGGATGCATGGAAGCATTATGATGTGGTGAACCTTGATTAGGTGGTGCTACAAAGCCATAATTAGAGGAGTAAGCAGGTTGTTGATACCCGCACCCATAAGGTTGATAACTCTATCCATACTGTGGTCCATAATATGGTGCATGAGAAGTTCCATAAGATGTCCCATGGGATATCCCATGAGAAGTTCCATAAGTAGGGATATGAGGAATGCCATACGATGGACCATAAGATGATCCAGAAATAGGAATATGACCTCCTGAGACAACAGCAGATGCTTGACTTTGAGAAACTACTATACGAGTAGTCACAGTATGAACATGACTAGTAGCAACATTTCGACCTGAAGGACCATGTGAACATTAGAGGAAATTTGGGGTCTAAAATTGGCCTTATAAGAAAATGTGCCAAAATAAGTTTTTGTGAGTTGGAATTCAAGAACCAATAGAATTTCAATAAAATAAGTCAACCATAATGGTTGAATTGACATATTTGTCATTAAAAACAACTACTTTTTGTGTTCTTATTTTCGACATATCTCATTGTGTTTTTACTCAAATTTCGATCAGGAGAGCTCGTTGAATGCAGAATTTGATTCTGCATCCAACAAGTACCCACACTGCATACTTTTGACAGACCCTGCTACCCCAAAAACAAGAAATACCTGAAAAACATGATGATGATGTCATCATCATGTTTTTTCAGGTATTTCTTGTTTTTGGGGTAGCGGGGTCCGTCAAAAGTATGCAGTGTGGGTACTCGTTGGATGCAGAATCAAATTACGCATCCAATGAGATCTCCTGATCGAAATTTGAGTAAAAACACAGGGAGATCTGATGAAAATACGAACACAAAAAGTAGTTTTTTTCTTTCTTCCCCCAAAATTAATCAATATTATTTTATTATTTTCCTTAGGAGGCCTATTTTAGACCCCAAAATTCCTCTAATGTGCGGTGGAGGAAGGGTTTTCAGGAATGCATTTGAAGGAGTAGGAATAGAGGACGAAGGGACATGTGAAGGGATATAAGTGGTATTCCCTATGGTCACTCGTCTTGGTTCTGGTATCTACATATGACTACTAGCATTAGGCCTAGGACGAACATGTGAGGTAGCTTCCATCATCGGGATAGGAGGTGCAATGTGACTAGTGCTCCCAAATCTCTCCGCACAGAAAGGAATGGGAATGCCCCCAGGCGTAGTGCTAGGTTCAATTTTTGACTCGACATGATGTGCCAAATCATGTGTAGGGATATCAGACATGCCATAACTAACATGACTAGTGCTTATGGGTTCATGGTGAGTCTCATCGCCCGACAACCAATACTGGTGACCTGGGAATGAGGGATAATAACCAGAATGTTAAGGTATATCAGGTGAAGGATCATACACAGGAATAGGATCTTCCTCCCCAACCTCTTGAGGTGGAGATGACATCTCAGGAATCTCATCCTCGTGATACCCTATCGTGTTTGAATCAATGTGATAACTAGTCCATCCAGACAGTCTATTTTTATCTCCCAAAGGAAGAGGAGATGTGGAAGGGGGAAGTCCTGCTAAACGGAGAGAATGGCGAAATGCTGCACCCGAATCCACAACGAATCAAAAAATGAAAAAGACTCTATCTAGCTATGCAAACCCTAGGAAAACTAGCGTGCACAGAGCATACACCTATATAATGTAAAGCTAAATCACAAGCAAGCAAGGGTAGGATATGTGAGCTCCCGAATGAAGTAGGTATGTCTCTCCTAGGAGAGGCTTGAGAATCCCATACACAACAAGCGGAGGTTCATAACCAGTTATTGTGGCCCTCGGCTTCAACACATATAGTGACTATGCTTTCCGACCCCAACCTGGCTGGGACACTTGCATAATAACCTCTGCAAAGTACCCCCTCGATAACGTAGGTAAGGCAAATAAGGTCACCTCAATATAATCAATGCTCAGGTGGACAGTTGCAGGCGGGATTGATCGTATGGGCAAGGTAGAAAATCCTGAAACTCTCGAAAGAGCCCCCAGATATGAATACAATCCTGGAAATATCTCTGGTGCTACTCAGTTAGGACTAGGGGTCATCCCAATCAATAACCGCTCACACTGCCTCGTGCTTAACTCCCTTGTAAGAGGAGGATCCTGAGAAACACTAATTATATTTCACACTCTCACCTGGATAGACACATACATGTTGTTTTTCATGATCTTGGAGAATTTACTCACAATGAACTATTCCAAGACCCTAAAACCTAATCTTTTAGGTGCACCCTATAAAAGAAAAGAGTGTAATTCAATTTATTATGCATTGATTTTAATTGGATTATTACTCAAAAGGGTAAATGATCGTGCAACTAATGGTGTTATGACACAACAAGAAGTAAAATGCACACCTAACAATCATTGCAAATGCATTGTGTCAAATGAAAAAAGGGTTATGCTACTACATGAAATGAAAAATTCTCCAAATGAAAAATGCAATCATTCCTATATGAAAACCTGACTAATACTATTCCAAGCAAACCTAGTGCAAGTACAATGAGATAATGAAGAAAAAGAATGACTCTACCACCCCCAGACTCTGCAACCACTATCAAACAACACCCAATCAAAGCACCAAGGTAAAAGATACCTAATGCACTAATCCCAAAACAAAAAATAGAAAATGCAATGACAAGAACATTTAAAAAAAATTCTAACTAAAAGATGTCTCTGGTCAGAAACAGAGGTGTATACAGACTCTAGAAGCATCCAAGGAGACTCAGTAATCATCAAAACTCACCCAGCAACACTTAATCTTCCCCTAAAAATAAAAAATCAGGGAATACACAACTGTGTGTAGAAAACCCGCATATATACGTGGAAATCCCAGTAAAACCTGCGTGTACATGCGAATGTGAAGAAAAAACTCATGTATAGGAAGAAAAAGAGATAAAAAGAAGGTAAAATAGGTGAGCTAAGACAGACTTTGCTCCTATCAGACACTACCAGACATACATGCCCCCAGACCCGACTCAGAAACAGAGAAATCAGAGCAATTCAAGAACATTGAATGCCATTAAAAACACCCAAAGGAAATGACTAGGAAGTCCCCCGTATGGTCGCCAATTCTCTTACGGAGAAAACTTCCTATGGCTTGGGGTACCACAATAGATAGAGTAACCATAGAAATCAATCCTTTCCAATATGTAAGAGAAACCAAATATCTAACACTAAACGATCTCGATACATACCTTATTCCGGATAGTTGATGTATATCCTCATTGAGCTTTGCCACTCTCACTTGTATAAGTGATTTGCTATCTCAACATTCAGTAAAGAAGACAAGCATGCTATATATAATTATTTTAGACCTACTCTAGCATATATAATCAATAACATATAAGCATTTAAAATCATCCATGGATTCAATACTCATTTAAATACACATTATTGGATAGGAAAAGATATTTCTATTAATATAAAACAGAGATTACAATAGTGACATTCTCTGTCGGCATGTCTGCGAATCGGAGAAACTAATTCCTCCACTTGGGCCTCCACCACTTCAATCCTCCATCTCTTGATAGAAAGCTCACAAGAAAAGGCAAGCTTGGGAAGAACACAAAGTGGTCCAAGGGAATAAAGGATGCAGACTCAAGTATAAGCTCCAGCAACAATGGACTATAGTTCTCTTGCTCTTCAATTCCTCCCTTTTCAATGTATCCAAAGGGTTCCTTATATAGTGCTTCAATGGGGTAATGGAAGGTCAAATCGGAGCGATCTCAAGGCATATGGAAGGCCAAGAGACAAGTGATTCAGATCCACATCAAGGAAAACTCCAAAACTATTTGGCCTTTTGCACACATCCGGATGTATGCGGGTTTAAGGGTCAAATCCACATATATACGTGATAATGGGTTTAAAAGTCACATATATCAAATAAGACATGTTTTTAGGGATGATCTTGGAAAAATAAAATGTACAAAAATGGTCCATGGGGTCTAAAGAGTCTGCAAAGGGACAGGGAAGGCCATAAAGGTGTGATCCACCATGTGTGGTAAAATTAGCTGTAACACCCAGCTAGCACTCTTTGCTACTAATGGATTTAACTCTTGTTAATAAATTCTAGTTTAAAATTTTTTGGCTTTGGAGTGTTAACTCACCATCTTAATCCAAATCCCTATCCTAATCTTGTTGGTGATATCAAAGATAAAATCTTGGTTGTTTTTAGATAAGCATTGATTTTAAAGGTAATTCGCTTAGATTCGAGGAGTTGTGGTGAAACTGGTGGTGTTTATGACTCAAAATGATGAACCAATCAAATGCACAATGCTCACTACTATTTCCTTTATTTCAATTAACTTCTATGCTATGGAAGAGTAAGAGGTTCTTTGATATACTTCAAACATGCAAATTGTAAATAGAATCACTTTTACAAATTTGAAAAAGGTTTTCAACTTTTTAGAAAGGGTTCAAGAGGTTGGATTGAAACATAAGATGTGTTCAATTTGCTCCAACTATCACTAATTGGAAACAAAAAATGTTTGAATGTTCAATATTTTTTTTGTTTCTAATAAGTCTCTTAAACTGATGTTTAAATGGTAGGATTGTGATTCAATTTTTTTTTTCAATCGCCTTAGGTTTTCTTTCTGAATGTTGAATTTAATGTTCCAAATTTACGGTTTGAAAATCAATGCAAAATCTAAGTATCTTTCAAAATTATAAAAATGATAAGCATTTACACTTGAGATCCACTTTCTCATTCACAGGACCACTCGAAAGTGCAAGTGAAGAGGATACTCGTGACTCGACAATGTGCTTCAAAACTTCGAAAGGTATATTACACTTGAGATCCACTTTATCGTTCACAGTACCACCCAAAAGTGCAAGTGAAGAGCATACTTGTGGTATTTGAAATTTCTTAGTTGGGATTTCAGGTTGTGTGGCAAGTTAACAAGTTTATTTGACTTCAAAATTTGGGGGCTAAAGTTTCATTTATTGAAATAATGTATCATGTCTTTTAATTTTCCAACATTTTACTTATGCAAATATGAGATAAAAATGATACAATGAGACAAAATTTCATATGTTCAATAATGAAATAATGAACCTAAATGGAAATCATTTCACAAGCTTTCAGATTTGATCATTTTTTAAAGGAAATTTGACCAATGCTAAAAAACAATTACTAATTAAAGTGTTTCTTTTCTTTTCTTTTTAGCTTTTCGGGGAAGTTTCCAAGTTTCCCAAATTTGAAGGAAAAAAGGTCCTAAAGCCTTCAAAAATAATCCTAAAAGGTGCTAAGAAGACTCAATCGGTGTTTTTAAAGTGAATTAAGGTTCTGCAAGGTCTGCAAAGAACTCAACTCAAAGCCAAAAAACAGAGTTTAAAAAAAAAAATTTCAAATTCCATCCATATGCACACAAAACTTCAAAAATCCTTCCACAAATATTTAAAACTTAATAAAAGAGATGTAAGTATTGTCTGAAACCTAAATTATGATATTCCTAAGACTCCTACAACAACAAAAACCAACCAAAATGGCCCAACATTGTAGATATGACAATCAAAAATCAATAACCATGCATTTTTCAAATTCCAACCATATGCACACAAAACTTTAAAATTATTCAAATAAATACCTAATATTTGACCAAACTTAAAATATAAAATAAATTAGAGGAATGTCTAAGCTTTCACAGCAAAACAAATCACTCAAAACGGACAAGAATTGAGGATTTTATGACCAAAATACTAAACTCGTATTGCGTCTATGTTCCATACGCGACTATCACTACTATGTACCTGCGTGTTCTTTCAATGCATATGCGACTGTCACTACTACAAACCCATGTATTCCTAGAGAAACCTCAGATCCCACCCAAATATATAAATATCGGGCTAGGTAAGGGCCAAGCTAGAACGGTTTGAGATTCTTGAATTGAATTAAAGCTTCATAAAAAAAAACAAGCATGCATCAAAGGATTTAAAATGAAAGACACACCCAAACAAGGGGAAATTATCAAGAAAATTTGTTTCAAGATCAAATCCCCTTAGCTCCCTAGTATGATAGCCATTTTTTTGGTATATTCGATCGTAGGGACGTGTCTACAACTTATCTAGCCTTAACTACGTGGAGGGTGAATCCTGCTAATAGAATATATGCAATAATGGACAATTTCCTGAAATTTCAACACTTTTCCAAAGGATATAGAGATAGGGAAGGGAGGAGGTTACCTCTTGCAATGTGTCATTTGGTGAATATCCTTTTGATCTAGCCTCCATGGCCTTTAGGCCTCCATTAGCAGCAGCTAGCTAGTTCCTTACCTCTAACTCTTAAAAAAATTCAAAAAAAGCATGAAATATATCTACTAAATGTTGCAAAAATAAATGAAACAAACATGGATTGAAACACAATATTTAGAGGAAATTTGAATTGCATCATATTAAACTGAGAGGAAAGTGATTACAACCCAATAATGGGTGAATCCCTCTCTCCCTTGCTCTAAACTACCCCTCTCCATCAATGACAATGATCAAAGAAACTATGATGTGCAAGAAAGGCTCTATCTATCTTCTCATTCCTCCAGCATGCATTTGCTCTCTAATTTGTCCCCCTTCTTTCACCTCATATTCCTTTATTATATAGCATTGGGATTTGTGTTTCCAATCACTAACCATTAATGTGGGTTTAATATTTTTGAAGCTTTTTTATTATTTCCTTAATAAAACCCACTTTCCTTAGTTTTTGGGTATTTTACTTGAATTTACAGGTTTTTAGTACGATTAATACTTATGCCATGTATTCTTTCCACTCCAGGAGTTGTGGTGACTAGGTTTTGATCCATAAGTATTCTTGCTATTGAATTCTTTAGAGAAACCTTTGTATTCACATACTTCTTCCTTTGCGGAAGCAATGGTCCGATGAGCGATCAAAGCTCTCAATTTGTTCCAAATTATGGTCTTCGTGTTGCAGGAGAAAAGAAGATATGTTTTCAGACCATCATCTTCGAGGGTGTTAATTTTATTGTTAACACAATTTGATAGCTATGTAAGTATCCAAGACAACATAATATGGTGGATTATTGATAAAGTTGAAGCAACAAAACTTGTTTGTCCAAAACGTAATACGAGGTTGTAGAAGACTGCAAGAGTTGGAAATTTGTGAAGTTGGACTATACCATGATTTGCTTAACAAGTTTTATGGATTGAACCTGAATCTTGAATATTTGGTCATATTTTTTCCTTAATGTGAAGGAATAGGCTGAAATACATTTGGTTTTAAAGTGGCTTCCAAAAATTATATTTATAACTAGAAGAGATGCTCTGTAGTCTTCTGTTGTTATGTTATTATACCAATAAAATCCTGATGTAGAAATCAAAGATTACCTGTATCCAATATTCCAAGAAAATAAAGCAAAAAATACATCATACCAACAACTTGGGACCACGATATAATCATGTTTACTATGTGTAATTAACACCATCTGAATCCATTCCAATGCATTATCTTGGTAAGAAAAAATTCTTGAAATTATTTTTCAATGAAATGTTAATCTTGGTTTCCCATGATAAAACAATGTTGATACTTTACAAAGAACAATGGACTACAATAATATAAAACAAACACCTTATATTCGACCATAATAACAGATAAAAATTTATTAACACAATGACTAAGATCCCCGGTGATTCAAAACTAAGAGGACATCAAGTAAGAACTAGGGGCCTGAAAATTATTCAACACCTAACACTAATAATCGAGGAAAATGCAATTTAGTGAGATATGAGTTATGATGCTCAAACATAATTTTCCTTGTTCACTTTAAGCTATTTCTTCTCCTTCTACCATAATTTCCCTCATATATTGTTATGAATCCCCACTTCTAAATCTCTAGAATGAGACTGTTCCTGTTCAATTTCGTGCATTCTATAAATGTATAGAGCACCCACAAGGGGATTATTCAAAATTTAGTTGTTTGGTACAAAAATCCATCTCACTGGGATGTATAAACAGTGATCATCCTGTCTGAGAAAGCTTGGGTCCATTCACTTATAATGGGAAGGGAAATACTGGGATTTTGACAAGGTATATACACAATGATGTAACAAAAAATCCCAAGATGATAGTGTATTTTCTTGTCTTATTAAAGATTGATAAGTTGCGACGTTGACAAGGTATATACACAGTGATGGAACAACAAATCCCAAGACGACAATGTAAATCGTATTTGATTATCTGATTAAATACTAATAAGTTTAATAGGGAATATCACTCGAGAGATTTAAAACCCTAGAAATAGTGTACATAATTCATTATAAAAACATTGACCATTGCTCAACAACATAACAATAGGAAACTTTCAGAATAATTGGTTGAGTATTTAACAATATAAAGGTACTATCTTTCAAACAATTACAAACACATTTTCATTAATGAAATGTTAAAATAGGATTCCCTCTTTTCTCAAGAAAATAATTAATATAACCCTAACCGTCATATATACAGAATGAGAGCAAATATCAGAGTAGAAACCATAGTTTCAAGAATGAGAATAACCCCTTGCATAGAGTTAATGTTGCATAAAAACTAATAAAACTCAGTAAAACAAAAATATAATTAATTACAGAGAATCATAGACTAATTATAAACAGAGAATTGTGGACTAATTACAAATAGAGAGTAGTCTATTTAATTACCATAACTCTCTCCTTGACCTCTTTGTATTAAACAACGAATCATAGACTAATTACAAACAAAGAATAGACTAATTAAGTAGACTAATTGGATTAAAGGAACATTGTCATAAGTTAAGGTATGGATTGTAGCAATTCCATTTTATTCAGCAATCGACTTTCCTATGAAAAGCTATAATACTATAATTTAAAAAAACATAAAAGAAAGCTAGTCACTCATTCGAAAATATTCATATTTCATTAATGAAGCTCCAATATTATATGTGTAAAGTTTGAAGCTAATGAAAAAATACTAATACAGAGAAATTAAATTTTAAGACAAAAACCATAATGTTCGACCAAATTAAGCTACTAAACTATGTATCCAAAACTACGATTTTTTTACAGAATCCACCAAAATTTGCAAAGAAATGTTGAGTTGTGACTGAAATTATCAAATTTCACACAAATACTATGATTTAATTGTTTAATGCCATTGTAACACCCCGGTTTTGACCCCGTTTGCATGATGTATATAATGTAATTAATCACGGTGAGGAGATAAAGGAAAAATCCCCACCATCGATTTGGTTGTGTATGTTTCGGCAATGGGGATAGTTGCCGATGGTATATCATGCTATCCGGCACATCATAGTTTGGCATCATGTAAATACACACATCAATTAAAACTAAAACCACAACCAGCTATGGCAGTGCAACGTTAAAAATGAAAAGGGAATGATTCCAAAGGATAAGGGTGTGGGGGATGTCAAACCTTGGTCTATGGGGGGAAAAACCCATGTGTTACCACCTTGTTTGGTTTTCCATCTTCTCTTGTCTCATACAACCTCTTTAATGTCTTGTTTTGCTAAGTTGGGGCAGTTATTGCTGGCTGGTGGTGAGTGTGGCAGGACTGTCCATCCTTGCCCACATGCCCACTCCACCAGCAGCCTCTCCTCTTCCCCTCACGATGGGAAAAAGAATGGGGGGATTCTTCATTCTATTTTCCTCATGTTCCTGGTCTTCACCTCCACCGCCATTATCCCCACTGCATGTATCTCCATGGTCTGTTTGTTCCTCACGATGGTCGGTTCACTCTCACGCAGGGACGCGCAGAGGGGTGTTCTGTTTCCTCACGCGCCTATTCGGGGTTCTCTTTTGTTTTGTGCACGCAGCAAGTTGGGAGTCGCTTTCTGCCATCCATGAATTCAACTATGTATGAGAATAGCCGTGGTTTTCATCCACGATTCTGGTTGCTGTTGGTTTAACCCGTGTTTTGGGTTGCTGTCGTTTTTCTCATGATTATTGGGTGCCGTTGGGAGTCCAATGTCCTTCTTCCATTTCGGACTGGTGTGTTTCCTTCTTCCGTTCTGGACTGTGTCTTTTCCTTTGTGGGCAGGTTGAGAGTCTGTTATTTTCCCCTTTGCTTCCTGTGTAAGTTCTCCAGCCATTATATTGGGGGAATTGTGTGTGCTGGGGCATGTGGATGTTGGTCGGTTGTTGATTTCCACTGTCCACGTTAGGAGTCTGGCTTCTCCTCTATTTCGAGACTGTGTGAAGTTGCCATCATTTTCACTATGAAGTTGGGTTGTTGAAGTACCCTAGTTTTGGGTTGTTGCTGAGTTGTTTTGGCCATGCTAGGGCCAAGAACAACTTTGAGTTGTCTTGTGTCTTGAGCTGTGTTTCACCGGTTGGTTGGGACTATCAACCGGTCATCTTTTCCTTCTTCACAGAGCTGTGAAGGGATTGTTTTGTTGTGGTATGCAGTGGTTGGTCTTCGGACTGTTGAGAGTGGGATTAGAGGCTGGTTATGCTTGAGAAGTTGGTGTTGAGGCCACCAGCTTAACATTAGCCTATCCTAGCTCCTTGACAACCTGGAAAACTCTGATGTGTGGGTTTGGCTAATTGGCAAACCTTGGCTATGTGTAAGCCTGCATTGACCCTTATTCCTTGAGGAATCATGCCCAGCTTGGGGGTGGCAGTGTTGCTGAGAGATTGATGAGCACAATGGCCAATGGTTGGGGGGAATGTTGCAGCGATGTAGCTGGTTACGGGACGAGTTCTTCAGTAAAAGATAAGTACTGCTAACTATTTCATCTCTGCAATTATATCTGTTGTTTCATGAATTATGATGAACATGGAGAATGCTGGTTTATGCATATGTTGCTTCCGCTGAATGATTAAGGAACTGTGCATCTTATATGATGGATTATGCATCGGGTTATGTACTCTGGTATGTTTTATGCATCTTAGTATGCATTATGTTTAAGCTTTTAATTTCAGCATTTATCTCTGTCCATGTTCATGGGGTTGTTTGCCCAGATGTATTGGTGTTTCGTCGCGTCCTCTTCACCGGTCGGAGGGTCGGGGACATGACAGAGATGGTATCAGAGCTCATGTTGCAGCATGGGCCTGAATGGACCACCAAGGTGCAGTGACAGAAGAGAAATTGCCTTTTGCCCAGCAGAGATCAAAATTTGATGACAACAAAACTTCCAAAAATTCTTCTAAGTGTTGAACAGTCGGAACACTCATCGGGAAGGACTTTCGATGTAGTGGAAGAGTTAGTGGAACGGACTTCCGACGTAGCGGAAGAATTAGGCGAAAGCATGTCCAACGGAGAGCAGTTTGAAATAAAATCGTGGAAAATTGTCTAAGTGTCCGTCAGAAGAAAATAGATGTTCAAGCGTCTACCGTTGCAGATGGCTAAGCGACTACGCGTCCGACGGGTAAGTCATCCGACCGTCGACACCACAAGAAAGTTAAGTTTAAAATTTTTCTAAGTATATAAATTATCGACCATCGGAAGCGAAAATTTGTTCATGCGCCCGCCGTTGCGGAAGCCAAAAGCACTAGACTTCCGATGTAAAAAGACTGTTGACGCCGATCGGGTCATGCCATAGTAGATTGGGACGCCGATCGGGAGAATATCCAGGATTGTGTTCCACCATTGCGGTTGCGAAAGGAACTAAGTCGCCGACAGAAAGAAGAAAGTTGAGCCAATCAAGCGGCGAAGAGGGAAAATTTTGAAAATTTTCTAAGTGTTCAGTGTCCGTCAGCAGAAAATAGGTGTTGGGTTTGCCGACACTGCGGAAGAATTTAGCGGTTGTCTGTCCGCTGTTGCGGCTTCCGTAAGGACTAAAACGTCGATGCGGTAGTGGACCCGGTTTTCGACAATAGGAAAATTCAAAAATTTTCTAAGTGTTGTGATCATCGGAAGACATTAGCTATTTGAGCAGCCGATACGTCAGCTCATTTAGTGGTTTGGACTTTCGATGCCGTCGGAAGAGAAGAGAAAGTTCAGTGAAAATTAGTTGAAGGCGGAGCTACAGTTTCGGCAGAGATCTTTCGAAGATCTCCGAAACGTCGGAGAAATCTAGTTGATCGAGCATCCGATGTGGCAACGGAAAGAAGAAAAATTGAAAATTTTTCTAAGTATAGAAAATGTCAAAAAACTTTAGAGGATTGGACCGCCGAAACGTCGGAAAAATTTAGAAGATTGGACTGCCGATGAGTGTCGGATGAACGATGAAGATAAGACTACCGGAGTGTCGGAAGCTTAGAGAACTAGCCATTCGACAGGTTATAAGATATGATTGCCGATGAACAGCGGACAAGTTAGTGGTTTGGGGATCCGAAATGGTGGAAGATGTTAGCTATTTGGGGATCTAAAACGGCGGAATAAAACCCAAGATGAGAGCTGATTCTGCACAAGGAAATTTTGAGTTTTTCAAGTGGGATTTTCCAGCAGATTTTGACTGTTTTCAGTGGGATTTTCAGTTGTCTTTCAGTGGGTTTATAGGTGGCTGAAGTTGGCACTCAGACCAAAGTATAGTTGTATGTAAAAATGCAAAGATTTGGTGAAAATCGTCATTCTAGAAGTGGTGTGGTTTTCACACCCGAGGTCGGAATGAAGCGTGTGGATAGGCGTTGGAAATCTTATCCAGTAGGGAGTAAGGGAAAATCACCAAAATATTAGCATGGAGCAGAAAAGTGCTAAGGACGGCTGCTGCTATCAGATGGACAAATCTGGAAAGTTGGATGCCCAGAGGTAGCAAGACTATGAATTCAAACCAGCTGTTGTGTGGAAGAGGAGTTCCATGCAAGGATGAAATACTTGAAAAGGGAAATGTCCTTAAACCCTATCTTGCTGATTATAACTACATTTCCTAAGTTTTATAGCTGAAATGTATGAGTATATGCTTTACGTACGTAAGATAGTAAGGATTATACAATTATAATGAGCCACTAATGATAGTTATTGCATTGGTGTTGGCATTAGTGGAAAAACCAACAATGACATGGGCATGGATGAATATCTTGCTGATGCTGACGATTGTGACTAGCAACCCTATGGAGAAAGGGATAAGGCAACAAGTCCATAAACAAAAGTTGGTGAGCAAATTCTGCAATCTCCTGCAAAGGACCAACCAAATTGGTCATGCCAAGGGTGTAAGTAGGACCCATGCAGGTAAGAGTTTGATTATGACAAATTCCAAGGAGTGGTAAAGGTAAGAGACCTCATACCATGTAGATATTTGAATATAGAAAGGTGTCATGCCTATGTATGTTGATGATTTTGATTATAGTAATGCATCCTATATGAAGTAGTCATGGTTAGGCCATGCATGGTATATTGAATGCATGTGATATTATGAATAACTAATGACTGAAATGATGAATTGATGACAATTCAGGAACCATTTCGAAGGTTGTTATGAATGCAAGATAGTCATGATCAATTGGCTGCCAGAAATGATCTATGGAAGAGCAAGGTGGTATGAATGATACGCTTGTGAAGTAAGGAGTATCTAAACATTTCATTTAATTGCATGAATGATGTGACTATGCCTTGCAAATGTTAGTATGATAATGATTTCATGAAGTAAATGAGTTTTGGTAATAGTGATGTGCTTAACAGCTGGAAGTATTTGAATTTATTAAATTCTGAAAGTGCTTCAGTGATGGTTGTAGCAATGAAAAGGTTATATGCATCCGGACTTACCAAGTTTTTGGTTGATTGAAGCTCATGTTTCAGGTAGATTATTTAGAGCATGGCAATGAGAGGTAAGACCTTGACCAATGCCAAAATCTACCATGTGAGAGAGCTAAACCTTATGAGAAGAGTCTCATGGTTGTAAAATTAGTTGGTATGCATAATGGGTTGTTAAATTTGAATTGTGAATTTCGGATTTAAGAAATTGCTGACAACTACTAGTCACTATTGGCTTGCATAAGATTTTGTTGGATGATTGAAGATCAGGTTTCAGGTAGATTATTTCGAGCATGGCAGTGAGAGGTAAGACCCTGACCAATGCCAGAATCTACCATGTGAAAGAGCTAAACCTTATGAGAAGAGTCTCATGGTTGTAAAATTA
This sequence comes from Pseudotsuga menziesii, assembly GCA_001517045.1. Lineage (NCBI taxonomy): Eukaryota > Viridiplantae > Streptophyta > Pinopsida > Pinales > Pinaceae > Pseudotsuga > Pseudotsuga menziesii. Next base: position 2,036,359 of record LPNX010538462.1, read on the forward strand.
GTTGGTATACATAATGGGTTGTTAAATTTGAATTGTGAATTTCGGATTTAAGAAATTGCTGACGACTACTAATCACCGTTGGCTTGTATAAGATTGTGTCAGGAGGACACATGGTAAGTGGGTATTCATGATATGCTAGTAAGCATAAAATTATAATGGGCATAGTAGTGCTGCTTATAAGAGACCCACAAATGAGGATCACCTCATTGCTAAGCAAACTAGTTTCTGTAGTAGACAGAATTGTAAATTCCTATTGAATTTGATTACTAATGTCATTGCTTGATTATGGAACAATCAATTTGGATTGTATTATCAGATAATGATTGAATCTTTGTCTATTTGATGAATGTGTCAGGGGTACACACTGTAGGAGGATCACGTGTGATGGCCTGCAAGAGCCAAACTTCATGGGAAGGTTTTCCCTTATCTTGGAAATGGGTTTCGGGTGAAACTCCATTGGACATTCTAGAAATGTCTCTTCTACACTGCATGTTTGGAAAGCAACATGAGTGAGATGGTATAGATTATGTCGGTAATACATGTGTGGATATGAAACGTAAAAAGGGAGCAGGAATGGGAGCTTGGTTTTCTTAATAACCTGGTGATTGGAAACCACACAGACAGAGCTAGAGGGCTGGCTTTATTATCCACAACCCCTGAATAGCACTGGAAGGGAATGCAGGGCCTAAGGGACTGTGTAGCAGAGAAGGGATTGATTCCTTGTGTTGGGAGTGTGTGGGTGTCTTAGAAGTCAGGCTAGTTCTGGTGTAGCTGTTCCTAGCTCTGTAATGAGCTCACCAGTTTAGCATTTAGCCTTTCCCAACTCCTTGATGGCTTGATTGTGCTTGATATATATAAAAGGATGTTGTGAAGTAGCATGTGTGCTGACCTAACATCCAAGTCCATAGGCTATCCCAAGGCTTGCAAAGCGAAGCAGGATCCTGTGGACCAACGAGGAAACATACAATACAGATAAGTATTGGATTATTTTGCTTATGAATGTACATGTGTATATGATTTGGTTATGATGTTTTAATCTCTTGTTCTAGAGATAAAACCGATGAGAATAAACTAAACATGTGAATATATTCAATGTTTGGATATAGGTATCCCTGGAAGCGAGGACTATGAGAGCATCCTAGGGGTACATGTGGACATGTGACTGTCCTGGAAAGCTCGGAATGAGTGGCAATGAAAAAGGTGCTAGTGAGACCATAAGGTTCCTAGCAGTTGAGACAAACCATGTGGAGAGACTCCATGGTTTAGAGGTCTAGAATAGACCAAATACACTAAGTGTCATGACCAAGAAGGATTGGTCCAGCATTCACGGTAAAGTGAAAGAGGCCGAGAGCATGAAAAGCCATGGCAGTGGTGTGGGTTCCAGGATGGAACAAAACAAAGAGGGGAAAAGCTCTTACTGCTCTCTCTTTCCTTTTGATTATATATATACATATATATTTATGCATTGTGAAAACAAAGGATTGTTGAATGCATGTATGCTTGAAATGGAATGTGTGTAATTGCTTAAAGTAAATTGTAAATGCTGAAATAGTTAATTCCCTGCCCAAGAATGGACATGAATGAGCTCATGTGCTTGTTGGGACAGGCATGAAAAATATAGAAGCCTCCTTGATGACACTTGGACTGTCATGCCAATTGGGTAATTAACCGACTGATTTTAATGTCTATATTATGCTTGGTCTGACAGAATTTCAATGGTGCATTTCACAGGTGAGAAAAGTGAAACCAGGTGGTGCACATTGATCATGACAGCAGATCAAAAGTTGTTGGACTTGGATGGAAGTCTCCTTCAAATGATTTCCAAGACCCAAGAAAATATTGGGGAGATGCTCAAGATACAGAAAAGGAAAAATGAAATGAACCACCATATTTTGCAAGACTCTATTGGTTTGTAAAGGGTGGTGAAAAGCCTTCTGGGAGCAATTGAAAAAGGAAAGGAAGGTGGATCAGTGATGGGACGTTCGTCCAAGCGACCCATTGGGAAATGGTCCAGGCATGAAGACTCAAATGAACTTGAGCAGGTAAAGATGAAGCAACCAGTGAAATACTGGGAATGCGGAGGACATCATTTACGCCGGGACTACCCAATGAGGGAACATGATGAGGGCAATAGCCGCAAAGTTCATAGACTTCAGGATAAGCTGAAAGCTGAGAACCAGCAGGAGAAGTTCATGGAATCCGAGGGGCTTGTTCCTAAATGTTCAAAGTAAATAATTGAACGTGGGACAGATCTGCAAAAATTTTGAAATTTGATGTGCAATTGTATATGGATTCCTATGTATTGGAACACCAAGGACAGTGTTATTCCAAGGGGGAGGGGAATGTAACATCCTGGTTTTTACCCCGTTTGCATGATGTATATAATGTAATTAATCGTGGTGATGAGCTAAAGGAAAAAGCCCCACCATCAATTTGGTTGTGTATGTTTCAGCAATGGGGATAGTTTCCAATGGTATATCGTGCTATCTGGCACATCATAGTTTGGAATCATGTAAATACGCACATCAATTAAAACTAAAACTACAACTAGCTATGACAGTGCAACGTTAAAAACGAAAAGGGCATGATTCCAAAGGATAAGGGTGTGGGGGATGTCAAACCTTGGTCTATGGGGGGAAAAACCCATGTGTTACCACCTTGTTTGATTTTCCACCTTCTCTTGTCTCATCCAACCTCTTTAATGTCTTGTTTTGGTTAGCTGGGGCAGTTATTGCTGGGTGGTGGTGAGTGTGGCAGGACTATCCATCCTTGCCCACATGCCCACTCCACCAGCAGCCTCTCCTCTTCCCCTCACGATGGGAAAAAGAATGGGGGGATTATTCATTCTATTTTCCTCACATCCCTGGTCTTCACCTCCACCACCATTCTCCCCACTACGTGTATCTCCATCGTCTGTTTGTTCCTCACGATGGTCAGTTCACTCTCACGTCTGTTCACTCTCATGCAAGGACGCGAAGAGAGGTGTTATGTTTCCTCACGCACCGATTCAGGGTTCTCTTTTGTTTTGTGCATGTAGCAAGCTGGGAGCCACTTTCTGCCATCCACGAATTCGGCTGTGTATGAGAATAGCCGTGGTTTTCATCCACGATTCTGCTTGCTTTTGGTTTAACCCGTGTTTTGGGTTGCTGTCATTTTTCTCACGATTCTTGGGTGCCATTGGGAGTCCAACGTCCTTCTTCCATTTCGGACTGGTGTGTTTCCTTCTTCCATTCTGGACTGTGTCTTTTCCTTTGCGGGAAGGTTGAGAGTCTATTCTTTTCCCCTTTGCTGCCTGTGTAATTTCTCCAGCCATTATATTGGGGGAATTGTGTGTGCTGGGGCTTGTGGATGTTGGTCGGTTGTTGATTTCCACTGTCCACGTTGGGAGTTTGGATTCTCCTCTGTTTCAGGACTGTGTGAAGTTTCCATCGTTTTCACTATGAAGTTGGGTTACTGAAGTACCCTGGTTTTGGGTTGTTGCTGAGTTGTTTTGGCCACACTAGGGCCAAGAACAACTATGATTTGTCTTGTGGCTTGAGCTATGTTTCACCTGTTGGTTGGGACTGTCAACCGGTCATATTTTCCTTCTTCATAGAGCTGTGAAGGGATTGTTTTGCTGTGGTATGCAGTGGTTGGTCTTCGGACTGTTGAGAGTGGGATTAGAGGCTGGTTATGCTTGAGAAGTTGGTGTTGAGGCCACCAGCTTAACATTAGCCTATCCTAGCTCCTTGACAACCTGGAAAACCGTGCTGTGTGGGTTTGGCTGATTGGCAAACCTTGGCTATGTGTAAGCCTGCATTGACCCTTATTCCTTAAGGAATCATGCCCAGCTCGGGGGTGGCAGTGTTGCTGAGAGATTGATGAGCACACTGGCCTATGGTTGGGTGGAACGTTGCAGCGACATAGCTGGTTACGGGATGATTTCTTCAGTAAAAGATAAGTACTACTGACTATTTCATCTCTACAATTATATCTGTTGTTTCATGAATTATGATGAACATGGAGAATGCTGGTTTATGCATATGTTGCTTCCGCAGAATGATTAAGGAACTGTGCATCTTGTATGATGGATTATGCATCGGTTCATGTACTCTGGTATGTTTTATGCATCTTAGTATGCATTATGTTTAAGCTTTTAATTTCAGCATTTATCTCTGTCCATGTTCATGGGGATGTTTGCCCGGATGTATTAGTGTTTCGTTGCATCCTCTTCGCCGGTCGGAGGGTCGGGGACATGACAGCCATGAAAAAGTATTACCTATGAATTTTTCAAACCAAATACTATGATTTAAAGAATTTTTTCAAATTTGAATCCTTCAGGTCCCATCATACATACCCATTCAAACTACGAGATGTAACCCAGTCAAACTACTAGAAAGGAGAGGTAACATTAGACAGAGGCTTACGCAGTAATCATTAACGGTTTGTTGAGTCTAAAGGGACATACATTAAAGATTATTACTGTGAACCAAAACCACTACAACCACAAAATTAGTATTTAGAAGTGATACCAAACTGAAAGAACAATAATTAATTTAAGGTAAAGTTAAGCTATGAAGCTTATGCTTCCAAACTCCACTAGTTCATCTAGAAATATGGTTCAATGCTGCAAATGAGGATAAAATGCAACACAAAGATGTTTATTTTGACATGAATGAATATTTATGGGTAATTCATTTCATTCCAACCCTCACTTGTAGCTATAGATTCGAGACTTAACAGAATTGAACCCTTTCCTGGCTTAATTGGAGCAGAATGGTCACCAGAGTCTCTCTTACGAATCCAAAATAAAAACTCGTAGCTTGTTTCCTATAGGTTGAGGGTATTGTTCCTATGGGTATTGTGCCCAAGGATATTGTTCCTGAGGAAATTGTGCCTACGTAAATTGTTCCTGATCTCACTCAGCTTGCATCTGTTCATCATTATTAATCAGGTAGGTGGCGTTTGTATTCTCCTGCAGTAGTTGATATTCTCTGCAATATTTCTCATCATGTCCTACTGATAGACATAATTTTTAATATATACTAGCTGGTGTGCTTACTATTTTCTATAAATATAAACATTCTCTTGACCGATGTCCTCTTGTTTGACAAATTCTACACCAAGGCATTTGTTGGAGGAGCTAGTCTGTGAGATGACTAGTCGAGTTAACCGACTAATCAAAGATTAGGTCGGCCTCCAAAGGTCGTGTCAGTGGACCGAACCAACAAGTAGTTATTCATAATTGTTTTGTAAATAATATATAATAGGCTATTGATCCAGTTAAATAACTTGGTTCAGTTTTGATATATCTATGGACCCTCATGTGATAATATAATATGTTATTCCCTTACCTGTTCTTGTCTCTTGTCTCTATATGTGTATATGATTCTTTATGTGTGCTATTGGTAACCTTCTGTGATATGTGAGATTACAACATTGGTTTCGTTGCTAGTAGTACATATATGGATGACATAACCATGCGTAGATGACATCAGAGCAAGAGATTAAGAATTGGTGGGAGCGTAAGATTGCAAATTACTTACAAAACTACGTGAGAAGAAACAAATTGACCATTTCTCGGGCAAAGGAGAAATTCTTCACCGAAACACATGAGAAGTTTGTAGATTCGGTACCTTAGTTCTTGAAAAAAATTCTGGATGAAAAAGCCGGAAGCAACTAAATACCAAGAGTTACTGGAGAAACTGATTCAAGGCAGATGAACAAACTTGTCGGAGTGGTTTGAAAAGATCACAGATGAATTTTGCGAAGAACAAGCCATGAAGGAAAGAGTTTCGGTCAAAAGCATTGAGAAAATATTTTATATAGATCTTACCAAGTAGTTCCTTTGCTCCTTACCGACCCTTTTTTTCAAATTCCTAATCGAGAAGGGAGTGGGCCATATCTTAGAGCCTCGTCCATCACTACGTGAACCACTACCAAATACTAACTAGGTGGAGAAACAGAAGAAGTGGGAAAATTTCATTGCTGAAAGGGAGTGGGAGTACTTCCTAAGCAAATAAACATAACTATCCGATCTTTATAAAGCGTCGAGTAGGATATGGGGGGGTATTTGCTCATGTACCGGGGTAGAGTAGAAAGGATTCTAGTTGACTAAAGAAAATACCAACACCAGCAATGAGAAGTCAAACTAAGAAGGAAATCAAACAGACAGTGACACATAAAGGTATGTCAGACTTGCGGAAGTTAGAAAGAGAGAAGAGGTAGAAACGAAGGTAAGAAAGAAGAGAGCAATCTAGAACGTTGCAAAGAGGAATGACCATCGGGGTGATAGAACAATAAAGAAATCCGCCAGAGTCGGGTCATGATCGACAGGAAGAAGGCGTAGATGAAGAAGCATCACCCATGGAAGAAGACTTGTGGATAGAGCAACAAGAATCTCTCCAACTAGAAATTCCCCAGGAGATAAGACCTTTGTCTTTGACAAATCCAAGTACCCGAATACAGGACATTGTCGAAGAGGACCTGTGACTAAGAGCTGGTGAGTTCGGTATATGGAGTCGACTAGATGAATAATTAAATGATGATAATCATTTAGTAATCCATCAACTAGAGGAAGGAAATTGGGTAACACTTCAAGCATACCCTTCCAACTGAAGTATCCACTTTCTCTACCCGACACATGAAGGAGCACCCCCCCTTCCAAACACATCTTTACAAGAAACAAAACAATCAGAATTGGAAGCACACCAGTGTAGCTGGACATCGATAGAAGAAGTCGACCTGAACCGACTACATGGGGGAGAAGAAACAACAAACAAAATGACCGATGAGAAAAAGAGCACTAACTTGGTATATGATTTATATCGAGAGAACTCTCCAAGCATCCAAATCAGACATTAAGGCACATTTCTTATCTTTCTTTAAAACACCAGATGCAAAACATTTGGCAGCAAAAAAGCTAAAAAAACATCTCAGAAACCAGCAGAGTCTGTCAGGGAGTATGATAAGCGATGGAAGGACCTCCTCAACCAATTAGACTATGTAATTAATGAACAATTATTAATTCAGTGGTTTTTGGCAGGTCTGTCACAGAAAATTCGACGACATATAAGCTTGGAGATGTTTAAAACATATGAAGACGCACTTACCAAAGCTTTGCAGGTAGAAATGGATGAGGATTTTCCAGCATATCCTGTCGATACTAGGCTAGAATAATATCTATAAATCATGCAAAAATATTTGAAAGAACTGAACCTCAAAAATCAGGACACCTGGTGCACAAAATGATCCACGGCCGGACACACTAAAGATAATTGTCAATAAGACATAAGTTGACAAGACGTTCGTTTTGTTCAAACAAAATGCTTCTGTGACATTTGTCAAGAACATGGAGAACATACAAAAAAATATTTCCCTTACAACATGAAGAATGGAAAAGCATCGTGGTGTGCAATCTGTGAGGTAAAAGGTCATGCAACAGCCGACTTCCACTTAAACTTGAAAAATCATAAAAACTATCAAGCAGTCTACCAAATGAATGAAGTCGTAGAGAACAATGATAGCATTCCAAGGAACAATGATCAAAATGAACCAAATAATCAAAGATATGAAGGTCGTCGATATGGGCGCCGATTCGACAACTGTCGTGGAGGATTTGGAGGTTGAGGATGATTTTCTGGAAATCACGAAAATCGACCATGATGACCCATCCAGTGCTTTACATGTTATAAATAAGGACAGCGCTACGTAGAATGCCCATACAAAAATAGAACTGATCTAAAGTTTTGTACTAGCTGTGGTGTGGGCAATCACTCACTAGAGAATTGTCCTACCATGCTCGACAAGATTAATAAAAAGAAAAAACATTAATGTTTTGTCGTGTGTTCATAAACATGATGTAATACATACAAAAAACTTGCATATAGTAACTCGACAAGGGACGAAAATCGGAAATGACAACCCATGTATAAGAAAAATTAAACAGAAAAATGATTAACCTAATCCATCAAAACAAAAACAATTATACAAAGATGCATCAGACATGTTTCAGGATTTTGCTAGACAAGAAGCACTTGACGACAGACACCAAAACACACTCAAAGAGCTACTTAGCCTAGTACAAAATGATAAATCAGTGTCCCAATTTATTGACTTATTATATAATATAAAGCACAAAAATAATGTAGAAAAACAGACTAAAAATATATGCAGTTTGAATAAAAAATACAAGAGTGATGCTGACCCACTTGTTGATCTTGAAATCGAAGGATATCATGTTCGACAAGTCATTCTCGGTTTTGGTTCACAAGTAAATATTATGGCAAGAGATACATGGGAACAGTTGGGCATACCTCATCTATACGAATCAGTCATATACCTCAAACTAGTTGACCAAGGACTAATCAAACCCATTGGGGTTTGGAGAAATGTTGATACAACAATAAAAGGCATACCAACTAAAATTGACTTTGAAATCATCGAAAACAAGGAAGGATCCAACTCTTTCCCGGCCTTGGTAGGTCGGCCATGGGGAAGAAAAATGAAAGCATCAATATCCTTAGATAAGGAAAGAATAAAATTAAAAGGGAATGGATAGAAAGGCATCATCCCCATTCATCCTTCCCAAGGAGAACCATGGATCGAACCTATTGATGAAGAAGTCGACATTCGACAACTATACCAAATACACAATAATGAAGACTGTACTGAACCCAATCATTATGGTGAACTTCATCTAGGGAACCACGATTCAGTTGGATATAACTCAGATGCATAATTATATGATTGGGAGATTGAAAATTATGAAACAAAAGAACAAGGTTGTTGGACGATTCAAGCTATTAGCTATTCAGAAGAAACCAACCCGACAAAGCTTCTCTATATCAACCATCCCAAAAATATATGAGAAGAGAATCAAGGAATACCCCTCATTAGCACAAATAAAAATAGATAATAAACAGAGTCTTTGGTATAAGGAGAGAGAATCACTAGTTCTCAATGTAGAACAGGTTTCTAAAAACCTAGGTGGACATGGCCGACTCCAAATCCTGGTTGAAACGTTTACAGGACAAGCTACTCGATGGTGGGACACCCACCAGTCGAGACTACAAACGTGGACAATAGATTCCACTTTCTTCATAGAAATATTCAGAGGAAGGAAACTAAGAAAACAGGCACAAATACCTGTCTTCATCCAAGGGAAAGATCTAGAAAAACATATACGAATATGTGAAATAGAGTGGCGAAGACTTGGTTACAAATACAAATGTATATGGCCACACCTATTTCCCTCGACATTAGATGACCTACCTAACAAGTGGTACAAAATGGAAGATGCACGAGGCGAAACATTCTTATGGAATGAAATTAGAGAGAACTTCATTAAGGACTTTAGCTTTATACCGGAAGACACAAATCTAATTGAAGCTACAAAGCAGATAAAATCATTTATACAATCGACTAGTAACAATTCGACACAAAATAAAATCCAATTAAATACAGTATGCTATAACATTCAATCCAACAAAATACCATAGTCAACAAGACTCCAATTAGAAAATGAATGCACATATGGAAGGAGTTTTCAATGGAAGATCAATCACCCGGAAACAATTAGACCAATTAAAACAATATTAAAAATTCAGTCGACCGACAAAAACGACATCGACCGAATGACGGAAACAGACTTTCGAACAACATTTTCACAATTCAAAGAAGGAAGTCGACAGATTAATGAGAGTAAAGCACCAAAGTGGATGGATGCAAAAGTAAAAACTAAAGAAGTTGATATTTCTAACGATAATAGACCGAAAATGGAAAAAAATGGTGATTATTGGAGTGAAGAACAAACCACGGAGATTGTCAACTTATTAAAAGAATTTCAATATGTATTTGTACAGGAATACAAAGACTTAAAAGGATTAGTAGCAGAAATGGGTGAGATGAAGATATACATCAAACCTGATGCCTGACCTGTCAAGAAAAGACCTTATAAGTTAGCTCATAAATATAAAGAAATAGTCAAAAAGGAAATCGACAATATGCTAATAGCTGGAATAATTTTTCCCATCGACCAGTTGGAATGGGCAAGCCCGATGGTCATCCAACCGAAAAACCACGACCCGACAAAACTACAAATCGGTCTCAATTTTCATGAATTAAAAAAGGTTACCTTAACAGATACATTCCCAACTCCATACGCTGACAAAATCCTAAATAAAGTCACAGGACATGGATGCTACTCATTTACGGATGGATTTTCAGGATATAATCAAGTGCCAATAGCCAAAGAAGATCAGAAAAAGACAACTTTCGTATGTGAATTTGGTTCATTTGCCTACAGAGTCACGCCATTTGGTCTTAAAATGCACCTGCAGTATTCTCAAGAATAGTTGTAAAAGCATTTCAAGAATACATCTACAAAACAATGGCAGTATACTTTGACGACTGGATGATATATTTTATGTTAAAATATCACTGTTAATGGTTAAGGCTTATTCTGGAACACTGCCGACAGATCCAGTTATCCCTCAATATAAAGAAATGTATCTTTTTAACCCCTATAGGTATTCTGTTAGGACTTATTGTATGCAAAGATGGTATCAAATTCGACTTTGCAAAGATAAAATTTATCCTCGACTTAAAACCACCAGTGAACCCAAAACAGGTCAGAATATTGTTAGGACATACATGCTACTATAGAAAATTAATTAGGCACTACTCTGATATGACATACCCTCTAGAATAACTGTTAAGGGAAGATCAAGAGTTTACCTAGACAGAAGAATGTGATACATCCTTTGACACATTAAAAATAAAATTAGTCGAAGCACCCATTCTTTGATTTTCGAACTAGTCGATCAAATTTCATGTACACATTGATGCCTCAGGCTTAGCAATAGGATCAATCTTGACACAACCTGGTGAAGATGGCATGGATTACCCAATCATATACAGTGGTAGAAAATTAAACAAAGCTGAACACAACTACTCCATGACAGAGAGGGAGGCATTAGGCATGGTCTTTTCTCTTCAAAAATATCGACATTACCTATTATCTAACCCCTTTATATTCTATACAAATCATCAAGCATTAAAATACCTTGTAAATAAACCTTTGCACCAAGGGAGAATCTGTCGCTCGCTATTACTATTCCAAGAATCTAAATTCGAAGTTGTAGTTCGACCAAGGCGATTGAATGTCGGGCCCGACCACTTGTCAAGAATTGACACAGGGGAGGAACTAACATGAGTTGAATATGACCTATCGGATGCACACTTATTCCAAATAGAAGTTGTTCTCGCCGAATTAGAGGAAATAGCGCAATTTATAGAGACTGGACAAGCACCAGAAGGCATGAACACTAAGAAAAAACAAATTTTAGCCATGAAAGCAGCCCCATACACCCTAATTAATGGATTCCTATACAAAATGGGTTTAGATGAAGTACTCCATCGATGTGTGTTAGAACACGAACAAGAAAAAATTATGCATGAAACACACTATGGACCAGCAGGAGGACACTTTCAGTCAGATACAACTGCAAAGAAAATCCAACAATCAGGGCTATGGTGGCCAACACTATACAAAGAATGTAAAAAGTTTGTGAGAAAATGTGATCGCTGCCAACATCTAGGTCGACCACTACCTAGTATAGAAATGCCTCTAATATCAGTAAACCCAAGCCTCACATTCAAAATTTGGGCTATCGACTTTATAGGTCAAGTTCTAGTACCAGCAAAAAGGACAGGTGCAAGGTATATCATAACAGCAGTGGAATATGTTACTAAATGGGCATAAGCAGAACCCATCGACACTTGTTCTAGTGAGGTAGCTACTAAGTTCATATATGAAAATATAACCACTAGGTTCGGCTGCCCTATAACCTTAATCAATGACCAAGTTTCACACTTCATCAATAAAACAATTATAGCACTGACAGAACATTTCAAAATCGACCATCGGTGAAGCACAGCTTATCACCTCGGTCGAATGGCGCGATAGAAGCATTTGACAAAACATTGACAAAAGGTTTAACAAAAATATGCAATACCAATAAAGATGACTGGGATGAGAAAATCCCTATGGTATTATGGGTGTACAGAACAACATATAAACATTCGACCAACCAAACACCCTTTTGACTAGTCTATGACCAAGAAGCAGTCATTCCTTTACATTTTCGACAGAAAACGCCGGTAATAGCCGAAATATTACATATTAATGTCGAAGAAGCAAGAAAGGATCGACTAATGCAATTAACCAAACTAGAGGAACATCGATTGCTTGCTATACAACATCAAGAAATTCAGAAACAACAACAGAAGGATTGGCATGATCAAAACATCAAAAAAAAGAATCTATCAATCGGAGACCTTGCATTACTATACAATAGTCAAGTGAAAGGAAAACCTAAAAAGCTACACACATAATGGATGAGATCATATATTATCAAATAAATCAATGTCAATGGATCGGTTTGACTAAGAACATTATAGGGAATAGTATTTCGGAAGTTGGTAAACAGTTCCCGAATAAAACGATACCAAAATAAAAAAAATAAAACGGTTCTATAACTGTTACAAAAACCTATAAAAAGAATAAAACTTAAAACCCAAAAAATCAAGAAAAAAGAAAAATGAACCTTGACATGTGTAGTATACCATTCGACAATAATCGATAATTTTATCATCAACATACCACAGATCGACCATACTTTCATCATCGACAAGAGGTCCAAAATGTCAAATCAAACCATCATGACTACAGTCAGAGGGAGCGCTAAAACTAGAACGTATTAACTCATCCTTCATTAGAGCGTCCTTCACCATCAAATCCGCCATTAATAACACCATCGAAAAGATCGCCATCTGCTCTGCCTATAAATACTCTGCCAGTTGAAAATTACTTACTGTTTTATCAAGATCTAGAGTGACAGAATTACCAGACCTCTTTGAGAAAACCAACTACCAATAGAGATGAACAGACAACCGATAAAATGGCCCCCAAAAAAACTAGAGCCACAAAAGCCAAAATAAAAGAGTTGGAATCCACTATAAGCCCACTAGTAAAATGATTAAAGAATATCAAAAATGCGAAAGTGCAAAAAAGCACATGGGGGAAATATTGGACAGAAATCAAAGAATGGGCTAACCGGTAGAAATTTCAGCTGAAACCATCTACAAGCTCACGGGACTATCCAACAAAGGTCACGCTATCCCTGTAGGCATCAAGGAAGGGTTAGTCTAAGAACTAATGGGAACACCAACAGGAAAAAACTCAAAGGGGCTGATAATATGGCAAGTCCAGGGTACCACACCCAAAATGGTGGCTAAAATTGTATCCACCAGCCTAACGGTTATAGGACACAGCTGTGATTTGAAGCTCGACATGCTGGAAGCATGCGAATACATAGAAAGCATAGGAAATATATACCCCTGGGCACAATACATTGCTGACATACTCAAGTCTATATGCGAGAAGTGCTAGGAATCAGGTGCAATGATCAGATTCCCATCACTTCTAATATGGTAGCAATGTACCATTTATGTCTAGTTGTGCATAAATACTTCTTGGAGACGTCCAGGTTTCATATGTGGTGTTTTAAGCCATTTTCAATGGTTAGAACCCCACTCAAATAGGAAGAAAACAAATTATTCCTGGAGCACTGGTTCCAGAACCTAAAAATACGAACATCCAGATGGAGGGTGCCTCAAAACATCTAAAGATGTCTTCCCCCTATAGCACACATCCAACTAGAACTAGACCACACGGTAGTATGGCACAAGCAAGGGTCTACAACAAAGTCAAAACCACTCGACTACTATCCAACAGTTGAGGAGATCTTGACAGAGTTGGAAAGACATACCAAAACCGACATCCCCATACCAGAAGCTACAAAAAAAAAAATCAAGCTATTATAGAGCCGTTAACCGATCAGGATAAGGAGAAAGACTATGAATTCAACCTTCATATCAGTACTTTCACCTCAGGAGATATTCCGACAGAGGGACAGAAACCCCTCCAAATTGAAAATGCACCGACTGAACAGTAGGCGGTCATACCGACATAACAACATATTATCGTCCTGACTCATCAACGGGAGGGAGGAGAAGAAAAAAAAGAGGAATATATCGAATCAGACAATCTAGAGTATGCTATGACAAAAGAAAATTTAAGAAAAATTGCAAAGGAAATACAGCCTCAAGGAAAAAGAAAACAAATCAGGAAAAACACAAGGGGAAGCGTAAACTTATTTTATCAGAGTCAAAAGATGAAGAATAACTACTGGCTAATACTTTCAACATCATAGAAGATGCTACAGCAAATAAAGTATTAGTCGAAACATAATTCAAGCAGTTCATCGACTCACGAGAAAAACAAGGTAGCCCAAAGAAGGTAAGAACTACTACCCCGCCTATAATAAATCCTATTGACTTAATCCCAGATTCACCAAGACCGTCTCCCACTAGAATAACAAAAGAATCAACCCCGACCATATCACCAGGCTATAATGAGTTAATCCTTGAAACCCTTAAGGAAAATATGGATAAAGATGTTGAACTTCAGCAATTTATCAATGACTTACCAAACCTATTCCTTAAATCCCAACAGATCAATACCACCCACAAACTTGTCGAGTCAAGATCTACTCGACAAAGACTCATTCCACAAATCACCCAAGTTTCATCCCCACAATCAGTCATAGAAATCATCAAATCGTCATACGTTCAAAACACCGACTCGACATCCACCATAGCTGCGACCCACATTTTATCATTCACACCAACATTCCAAAACCGTCCAGCCAATGTGGAAGTAAGGGAACCACTTTCCCTATAAGATACCCACCCAACCATTAATGTTGAAATCGACGACCTCATGGAAGAGGTCGACAACCCTATCGATCCTCAAACATAAGTTGAAGGTTCCATACTGACAAAACTTCTAACCACCCCCATAACCCCTGACTATTCACTGTCACCAACACCAGAACCAGAGTATCAACAAAACCTAGACCCTCCATCTTCACCACCAGTATAAGCACAAACAACCACAAACCCCATCTCAGAAAACAACAAATTAATCCTACCATAGGAGGAGTTTAGTCGACTGATAATCCACCGACTGAAGAAAATAAGACTCCACAGCAACAAACAACATCAGTACCGACAGGATCAGAAGTGGTCCATAAGTTGAAGCATAAGAGCAAGAGGAAAGAGAAGAAGAAAAAAGAAGAATAGTAGAAACAACAAACACTAACAAATGTCCACCTTCATCAACTTGGATCGACTTCCAGTCGAAACACCAAAGTTGAAAAAATGGTGAGCTAAATAGACTCCTGGAAGCAGTAGCAAAAGAAGCATCACACGAAAATCGAAGAAAGAAAGAAAGAATGGAAAAAATGAAAGCAGAACAAGTTGAATTCCTGATCAAATGCAGGAATTTGACACAAACAGTGATACTAGGAATGGCAGAAACTGACAACAACAAATCATTGGAAAAAGCATACCAATTATTTGAAAGTGTCGTGTTGAACATGCGTATGCAACTGCAGACTAAGAAAGATGAACAAAAGGAAGAAACTTTTTTGCTACTAGGACAGTAGTACACATCATTTTCTGAAGCACACAAGGTATTGTGGGACCACTTAGAAGAGTCTATTACCATGGAAGAAGTCCTATGGAGCTAGTACATCCACTAGGGACAAGTATTCCAGTAGAATTGACAAACCAATGAGCACATCCATAATTTAGAAAAGCAACAAGGTCTGGATGACAGCATGACAACAAAAATACAAGACTAGAAACAACAAAATTAGAAAGTCTAGAAAAAACAAGCACATCAATGGACGACCCAGGCACTTCCAAGTATCAGTATACTCGACAAGATCTGCCCATAGATGAAAAGATTGTTAGATACAGCAGATTAAAAATCTCAGTCGCTGGGACCTGACCTGGAAAACATTACAGATTGTTCAATTCAAGAGAAGATGTCGACTTTGTCAAGCCTCACCACCTTGACCATCGATATCCAAAATGCTCTACACAGTTGGGCAGAGTTTCAACACCAACTAGCCATCAAGGTAGAAGCTATTGTAGAAGTATGTGTGTAGAATAGGTTGTCCATTCATTTACACAGTCCATGAATACAAAGCAAATACAGTAACTATTTCAGACAAAAGATTTTTTTACCCTCCTTGTTTCTTCAGGACGAAGAAATATTTTGCTCTTGGGGGAGATGTTGGGGGAGCTAGTCTGTGAGCCGACTAGTCGAGTTAACCGACTAATCGGAGATTAGGTCGGCCTCCAAAGGTGGTGTCAGTTGACCGAACTGACAAGTAGTTATTCATAATTTTTTTGTAAATCATATATAATAGGTTGTTGAGCCAGTTAAAGAACTTTGTTCAGTTTTGATATATGTATGGACCCTCAAGTGATAATATAATTTGTTATTCCCTGACCTATTCTTGTCTCTTGTCTCTATATGTGTATATGATTCTTTATGTGTATTATTGGTAACCTTCTATGATCTGTGAGATTACAATAGCATTCCTTTTGTATTTATTAGATTCGGTGTGCTTGATGCAAGATAGTTGTGTGAATGTTGGACATGAATATTTATGGTGTCCTTTAGTTGTGCATCGCATACACCATAGCTCCTCCTTTGTTTCTTTCCCTTTCTTGATATCATGGAGTTGCAATGTGAGATTAGCAAGGTGCGATTATATTTGCATCATTTATGCACCAGTTTCTCCAACCAATGAAGTCTTGAGCTTAATAGCGAGCTTAAGAGAATTTCTCTAAGATAAAATCTTTTCTTGCATCAAAGAAACATGGATATGTGGTAGCATCACCGCAATAAGCCATTCTTTGTGTTGGACATTCGACATATGAAAATTTATTTTAGCCATCAATTTTTTGAATCTTTGGTCGAAGTCCCAAACAGACTTCATATGCAACTGCTTAATCTCTTTTAACTTTGTAATGCACTGCAACTCAGATTTAGGTTTCTTAAACTCATCTATTAGTCCTATCTGGATTTGATTTAATGATTTCTAGGGAATCCCTGTTGGAACCACAGAGAATTTCATATAACATTCAAATACATGAGCTTTAAGGGTCATGATTATTTGGGATTTATTTATGGCCTCATATTGTACCTTCCGCATGGTCCATACAACTTCACATAGGAACCAATGCTGCGTAGAGTCCTCTAACCCATTTTCCTTGTATATCGATAACTTTATATCATTTCTAACAATTTTGTTTACTCTTGGTATTCCAGAATTAAAGGTTCTCCTGGTGGGACTTCCTTAACTGTTATTCCCACTATTACTATTATTATGATCGATAAAACCACTAAGATATGTGTTTCTAGGTCTTACCTCATGTCATGGATATGTTCGCAGGGTTGCATGTATGTTGTAATATTGATATGGATCTGGTACCTCTTCTTCTTCTTCTTCTTTAGATATAAGTTGGTATTCTTCTTCTTCATTGCAATGTGGTGCCAATTTGTAGTCTCTTATTCCGGTCACGCTACATCTTCCTCTCTTGGTTGCAGTACTTCTTCTCTTTCCTGACCAAAATATTCTTCCACTTTTGAGGTGACCACCTTCTGGCTCAGTCTTGCTATCAATAGGAAACATCTCATATTATTCTAGTCCATTCTGATCACAATTTTTCTTGCGACATTACCTCGGTTCTCGGCGAACAAATATTTACTCATCGAAATCCATTCTCAGGATCCCTTTTTCACATACCAGCATCTTGATCCGCAACTTTAAAGATTTCAGATATCGACCTCGATGTCCTTGGAATAATTCTCTTTCCACTTCGATGTATGGCATTATCATGTCGACTGCAATTTATGTATATCCCTACATAATACTATCAATCCAGAAGTTGGAAGCCCTTGATATAGGATTACTGACTTTTTTCAAGCATTGGATCAACTGAGGACTCCACTCTATAGGTTCTCTAGCCTAAAAAAATTTCTTCTGGGTCACTAGCTTCGACAACCACTCATGCAATACAATAGGAAATTCAATAAATAAAATTTCATGGATGTATGTGTAAATTTATTGTTCCAACAATTTTGTCAGGCTCAGTCATGATCCTTTACTTCCTTCCCCTACAAACTATAATGCTTTATAATCAACCCAATATTGAATTCCAGGTTTCGTTGGGTGCCAAAACATATCCACATCACAATGATTCATGGTCCTGACAACATAGCCATTTGTTGGATTACTTCTCTTTCGACCTAAGTTCAGATCACTTGTTCATCAACAAAACCCAAGATATCAGCCCAACAAAGAAGAAATATTTCAACAACACCTGCGACGTAGATGAAGTCTCACCCAAGATATCATATGGGGACTTCCAGAACTAGGTTTATGCAGTTATGAGGGGGATTTCCTTAGTACAACATTATCAGGTCACTCGACTGAAGCCGGGGTAAAATTTTGTCTCATACATTCATTCAAGAAGATATCATGTTAATCCATCGACATATATGACAGTATATAACATAAATCATTAACACACATTAGCTAGTATTATGTATGGTTATAACATTAGATGTGCAACATATTTAAATAAGTTCATTCCAAACAGATATGATCCACACGTTCATATAAACTCATTCACAATAGATATACATTTGACATAAACACAAAGGTTAAAGACACACAAACACAAGGTTTAACGTGGAAATCCATCTGGGAAAAACTACAAAGGTGCTCTTCATGTGGCATGATAAATGGCTTAGAACCTTTGGTCTATGCACTCAACTTGAAGACTCTTATTTAGATATTATTTACAAATCATGCATTCTTTGCTCGTCTCATTCTCTTTGGTTTAGGTCTCTATCTCTTTTCTTGCTCTTCTTCTTGGTATTAATCATCGTCTATGAATATGTCTAATCTACACACATATTGGATCGATGCTTTTATGCTTTTACACTTCTTGATTTAACCGTTGAATGACTCTCAACTTTCAATCAATAGGGTTTCTTTCTAATTTAACCCATCCCATTACATCTAAAAATAGGCACTATCATCCCAAATTATAATCATTCTTTATTTCCAAAAGAAAACTATCAGTCTAAATAAATATTTTAGAAAAATAAGTTGAACTCCTCGTCTCAACCTGCTTCCTCTTTTGTCATGGCTCCTTCTATTGTGGTCTTTACTTTTCTTACGACTAGGATCTTCATTTTTTTCAAGCAAGATTCTGGTTATCTTTTCTCATCTTTCCTTACAGCCAACAGTTTGGATAAAGGGGTTATGTAACATCGTATACCTTTTCATTCTATCTCATCAATTTAATGAGATTGTTTGTACAATAGGAGCTAAAGGCTGAGTTTGAGTCATGGGCATTATTGTTGAACCGATGGAGAATAGGTGAGTCAATTTTATGTGGGATTTGTATCTCTTCAATACCTTGTGTGATGTTCTATTGAAATAATGTAACCTCGAAAGATAGTCTATTGTACTTTATATTATATTATTGTTGTCCCTCCCTTCCGAAGATGTTGTTCCTCTGATTAGGGATGTTATTTATGTAATTGTTAATGTAAAGTATTAAGGTAAAACCTCCATTGTAAGTTGGGTCAATAGTACCCACAAAATAATTATTAAAATGTATTTTTGTGTCTCCGAAGGAAAGTTGACCCTATTGGAGAGGTGAAATCGGCTTTGTTGGGTTATTAGACTTCACAGTTGTTGTGTATAAATAGATAAGGAGACTTCCTCATTTGAACACACTCACAACTCAATGAAGTTTGATAGAGAGAGAAAGAGGAGTCCATTTGGAGGAGAAGAAGCGGTCTTTCTTAGTCTTTTTGTCTTACATTGTACTCAGTTGGATTCTATATCAAAAACAATTTGATGGGTTTTCTTCCCCACGAGGGTTTCCAAGGATAAATATTTGTGTCTGATTTGTCTTATTGTTCTTGTCATTGTTCAAGTGATATTCTTGTTATTGAGAATAAAAATTTTGAAAATGTAACATGGCATCGGAGCCAACTAGAAAGAAGACATTGTGCAACAATTTTTCTCGTAGTACAAGAATCTAGGGTTTGCTATTCTGGACAACTCCCTCGTCATATCAACTGGAAACAAAGGATAGAGAAACTATCCCTAGGAGGGTGCATATTTCTATGGTGTCATAATTCAATTCTTAAGATTTTAAACTTTTGGCCTTTTACTACTGTCGGGAGGAACTAGGGCATCGTATTTTTCAGGGTTACATCCACAAATTCAGGAAAAGAAAGATACAATATAGCTCTCCCTCAGGAGGCACATATTTTCCTCCAACCATCCTTGCAAGTAACCATAACTAAAAAAATAGAGTTTTCCTGTCAAACCCTAATTCATCTTGAAGCAGGTTCCAGAAGCAGTCCTCAAATTGGTAAGTACTATCTCCTTTATTTCCATTTGAGTTTCTCATTTATTGAAGATGACAAACAAAACCAAGCTTGATGAAAATATTGAAGGAGCAGACAATTTTAGAGCATGGAAATACAGAATGATGCTCATCCTTGAAGAACGTGATTTAGAAGGCTACATCAAAGAGGAAGTCCAACAACTAGAGGTATATGAAGAAACATACAAGCATAAGAAGGATATGATCAAATCCAAAAGGATAATAGTTGATTCCATTAAGGATCATTTAATTCCTCAAGTATCATCAAATAATACTCCAAAAAAAATGTTCGATGCACTGAAAATTGTACTTGAAGGAAAGAACATCAACAGAAGAATGACCTTGAGAAATATAATCAAGGGAGTGAATATCCAAAAGGAGAAAACTATGCAGTCATACTTCACAAGAGTATGCCAGATCAAAGAACAATTGGAGGCTATTGTTGACATTGTAGAAGAAGCGGAAATTGTGATGACCACTTTGAATGGTCTCCCAAGGGATTGAGATTATTTCATCAAAGTTATATGTGCTAGAAGAAAAGTCACCAAGTTCAACAAACTTTGGGAAGAATGTGTGCAAGAAGAAGGAAGGATAGATAACATAGAAGAAAAGCTAAATAATGATGAAGATCAATCCTTGGAATCTAATGCAAAGAAAGGATCAAGAAAGAGAAAGGCCCATGATCAATCCCCTAGAAGAAATCAAAATTTTCGAAGGAATTTAAGACCCAAAAGAGACTTCTCATCCTTTGAATGCTTCACATGTCACAAGATGGGACACATTGAAAGAAATTGTCCACTCAAAGCAGATCAACTCAAGAAGAGGTTCCTAGCTCATGTAGTTGAAGATGATGACCTAGTTGAAGAAAAGAACAATGAAGATGAAGACTCTACTGAATAACATGTTTTGATATCATCTCTTACTATATCAGTCTCACATGGAAGTGACACTTGGCTCATAGACAATGGAGCTTCCAAACATATGACAGGTTAAAAATACTCTTTTCAATGTCTTGTTCAAAAAGTCTATCCTTACAAAGTAAATCTTGGAGATGACTATCAATAATCCATCAAAGGAATGAGAGAAGTCTTTTACAAGTTGGAATCATGAAAGTCTATGAAGATAAAGGAGGCCTTATATGTCTGAGGATTGAAAAAGAATCTAATTTCTATCTTGACCCTAGATAAGAAAGGTTTCAAAGTTGCTTTTGTAGATGGAGAATTCATGATGTGGCCAAAGGGAAAGACAATAAATGATGCAGTTGTGATTGTTGAAGAAGGAGTAATTTACAAAATAAAGGGACATATAGAATCATCTCTAACAACAAGTACCATCACCCCATGTGTAATATGGCATAGGAGACTTGATCATGTGAACTACATAGCACTACCAATTGTGAGCAAGTTAGTCATGGCTTTACTCAGATATTCAAATCAATCATGTAGGATTTTTCAAAGGATGTGCTCAAGCGAATAATACCAAGAACCCATTTCCAAGTAGCAACAATAAAGCAAAAAAGATCTTGGACACCATTCATTTAGATGTATGCGGTTCAATGTCATCCACTTCATTAAACGGTTATGTTTATTATGTCTATTTATAGATGATTATTTCTGCAAGACTTGGATTTACTTCTTGAAAGGAAAATATGAAGTATTTGAAATATTCAAAGAATTTAAGGCTCTTGTAGAAAATTTATCTGAAAAGAAGATCAAGACCTTGAGATCCGACAATGGAGGAGAATTCACTTCAAATGAATTCAAGTATTTATGCAAATAAGTTTGGATTAAGAGGGAGTTCACCACACCCTATAATCCTCAATAGAATGGAGCATCAGAAAGAAAGAGAAAAATCTATCACAGTTCTCTTGGGAACAAAAATCCAGAAGAAATTTTTACCATAGAGAAGCCTGAAGCTAGCCATCTGAATATTTTTTGGATGCCTTTATTTATACATGTTCCCAAGGATAAAAGATATAAATTGGAACCTTCCAAAAAGAAGGGAATATTTTTTGGATACAGTGATCAGTAAAAATCTTATAGAATGTACATTCCAAGATATCGTTAGATCAAGATCAGTAGATATGTCATATTTGATGAAGTTGTAGCTTTCAGTAAGTCCAGAAAGAACCATGCAGATGAAAATCAAGAAGAAGAACATGAAGCTCCTAGAGTTAAATAAACCATTAAAATGATAGTCCACAATGTTGTAGAAGAACAAATACTAGAATACCATGACATGGAAGAGCCTCAAAATCCAATGGATATACCTCGGGGGATGATATCAGAGAAGAGAAGACCAACTTGGTCTCATGATGTCATTCAAGGTGCAAAAAAATATGTATCTCTAGAAGGAAGCAAGAGACCAAGGAACTATTCCGTCTATGTGGCATTGATGTGTAATCTTGTTGAAGTAGAACCTACCTGTTTTTAACAAGCTACCAACAAGAAAGAGTGGATGGATGCAATTATTAAAGAATACTTGTCCATCATAAAGAATGATGTTTGGGATGTCATACCAAGACCAAGAGAGAAGTAATTTTTTTACTTAAAATAAACATTTAAGACAAAACATTTAGTAGATAGAAGTATTGAGAAGTACAAGGCGAGATTTGTAGTTCGACGATTCTCACAGAAAGAAGAATTTAATATGAAGATACTTTTGCACAAGTAGAAAGATATACCTCAATTAGAACTACCCTTTCCTTGGTAGCCAAGATGAAATGGAATCTACACCAAATGGATGTAAAGACATAATTTCTTAATGGTGTGATAGAATAAGTATACATTGAACAACCTCTAGGTTTTGAAACCCATGAGAAAAATTCACATGTATGCAAATTGAAAAAAATAACTATATGGGTTAAAGAAAGCACTCACAACATCATATGGAAGAATTGATGGAATTCTGATGAGATTGGGATTTACCAAAAGTAAAGAAGATCCAAACCTTTACTATAAGTTTTTCGATCAAGGTCTTGTGATTATATGACTATATGTTGACGATATATTTCTAACAGGAGAAGAGAATCTTATTGATGAATGTAAGAAGAAGATTGCTGCTGAATTTGAATCCAAAGATCTTGGCATGATGCAATATTTTCTCATTCTTGAAGTATCGAAGTTTTGGGATGAGATTTTCCTAAATCAAGGAAAATATGTTGTTGAGATCCTAAAGAGATTTGGGATGTTGGATTGCAAGGAAATGAACACTCCGATGGTGACCAACTTGACGTTTCTAAATGATGATTCCTCAGATACAGTGGACATTACATTGTACCAACATATTATTATCTCACTCGTGCATCTGACGAATACTAGACTAGATATATGTTTTGTTGTAAACACACTAGGTTAGTATATGGTGGAGCCTCAACATGTTCACCTAGTTGCAGCAAAACATGTTATGACATACCTTAATTGTATATTGGATTGTGGCGTCATATATGAAGCTGATGGTGAGGTTAGAATACATGGTTATACAGATTCAGATTGGGCTAAGAGCACCGACAACAGGAAGAGTACCTCATGATGTTATTTTAGTTGGAGATCAGGTGTGATATCATGGCTTATCAGAAATCATACCTGTGTTGTTCTTAGAATAGTAGAGGATGAATACATTGCCGCATATTCATCATGTAGTGAAACAATTTGGATCCACAAGTTGTTAACATGATTGTTCGATACATAAATGGATGTGACCAATATCTATTGCGATAATCATATTTGCATCAAGTTGGCAGAGAACCCTGTAATTCACAACAAGTCAAAGCACATAGAGATAAAGTTACATTATATTCAAGACATGGTGTAGAAGGGAGTTGTACAACTCCAATATGTTCCTATAGAGGAACATGTGGCCGATGTATTTCCTAACCCTCTGTCTCATGTAAAGTTTGAATACTTTCAAGACAAGCTTGGTGTAGTTCATAAGGGCCTCCCTTGAAATAGAGAGTGATGATGAGGATGTGGTTTTGGTTCCTCTTGCAATGGTGCGATAAATCAGTATAGGATTAATATATCAGCCTGATAAGGCTTGGTTGATCCCATCAAGATTGGTATATCAGTTCTAACAAGGACTATTTGATCCTAGAGGGATTAGTATGTCTAGCTAGGCTTGTTTGGCCTGGAAGGGTTAGTAACCCAAACAAATATTGTTTGATCCACAGGTAGATCAGTATGTATAGATAGGATTGTTTGGATTAAAAGGATTAGTAAGCCAGACAAGGCTAATTGGGTCTACTAGAGTTCCCACAGTGATGCTTCTTTAGATGTTTCCAACACTATGTGTCAATGATGTTGACATGGTTGTGGTCCCAACACTCTGTGTTGTTGATGTTGATGTGGTTATGGTACCAACATTTCTATGTTGTTGATGATGATGATGTTGTCTTAGAATTTTATGCTAATTATGATGACGTTGTTCCAGACTCTCTATGTTGATGATGCAGATGATGGTTTAGCATTTATTTGTCGATGATGTTATTTTTAGCACTAACATGCTAATGATGTTGTTGTTGTTCATGTTTTCATATATGGATGTTGCATATGATGATGATGTTCCAATATTCACATATTGATGTTGCAGATGATGATGATGTTTCAATATTCTCATACTGATGTTGTAGATGATAATTATGTTTCGTGATTATGATGTTCGAAGATGATGATTTTTTGTCATGATGATGTTCCACAATGATGATGTTCCATGATGAGGATGATTCTTATGATGTTGTTGTTACAAAAATTCCTATGACATATAGATCAACCAGTCAGTTGTATAGTTGTAGTAGATGTTGTTTTTGTTGATGTAGAATACCTTCCTTGTTAAGAGGGAGTGTTGAAATAATGTAATTGCGGAAGATATTCTATTGTACTTTATATTATATTATTGTTGTCCATCCCTTCTGAAGATGTTGTTCCTTTGTTTAGGGATTTTATTGATGTAATAGGTCATGTAAATTCTTGAGGTAATACCTCAGTTGTAAGTTGGGTCAATAGTACCCACAAAAGAATTATTAAAATGTATTTTTGTGTCTCCCAAGGAAATTCGATCCTGTTGGAGAAGCGAAGTCATCCCTATTCAGTAATTAGGATTCACACTTGATGTTTATAAATAGATGAGGCACCCTCCTCATTTGGACACACTCACAACTCAAGCAAGTTCACTAGAGAGAGAAAGAGGAGTCCATCTGGAGGAGAAGAAGAAGTCTATCTTAGTCTTGTGGTCTTACACTATACTTGGTTGGATTCTTTATTAATGAAGTTTTGTTGGGTTTTCTTCCCCACAAAGGTTTCTGAGAATAAATATTTGTGTCTTTTTTGTTTTGTTGTGATTGCCATTCTTTCAGTGATCTTCTTTTTATTGGGCATAAAACTTTTACAAATCTAACATGTCCTCCACGATGACAATATCTTGCGTGGTGTCCTCCACGATGGCAATTTTTTGCAATACATAGATGGTTGCACAGGGTGATTCGGGTTCTCAAAATTACTATTAAAAATTATATATAATTGTAACATAAAATATGAGTATGTACCAATGAACCTATGTAACATAAAAAGTTACATTAGAAAATAATAATTAATAAAAATAATCTTTGAACTCTCTCTTAGAGGAAGACGTAGCATCGAAGGATTGGTGGTTGCAGGATGGGGATATCAAATAGGATGAGGTGTATAGGGAGATCTATCTTATTCAACACCTCAAACTCGATGGTGTAACCAATGGGTTGGAGAGGGCAGGTGGAAATATGCATGAGAAAGTTGGTGCTACTCTTGTAGGCGAAGGGACAACTAGAGGTTCCATGCTCTTGATAGGAGATATTGGGTGTGTTAACCCAAAAAATACCTCAGTGAGCTCTACATGACCTACACCACCCAAAGACATACATGCACGACCCTCATTTGACCCCCACACCCTAAAAAAGGCTCAAAAATATGAAAAAGGGCTTAAAACCCCCTAAAAAGAGCCAAAATAGCTCTCATAGGGGCTAAAACGTCCAAAAAGGGGTTAAAACCCCTCAAAGGAGCTTAAACCACCCAAAGGAGCTAGGAATTGGGTGAAAGGGGCTAAAATCCCAAAAAAGGGGCTAAAGCCCTAACCAAGGGCTTAAAACCCTAAATCTCTAAGAAAAAAGTATAAATAGAGCGGTGGGGGTCACTCTCAAGACACTCCTTCTCTCCCTATCATTATGCTACCCATGTGAGTGCCTTGAGACCCTTTTCCTCTCAAGCCATTCACCCTCCCTCTTCTCCATTGCTCCACAAGACAAGCTTCCATCCCATAGAGAGAGGTGCTTCCCCAAGATAGGGCATGGTGGTCCATTTCCACCCACACAGAAGGTATAATTTTTGTTTTATTTCATTTTAGTTCTGATTTTCTAACATATGTTTCTTACAGGCTTGTTTTCTAATGCTTTGTTGCAGGTTTCCAGTGATTTCTTGCAACCATTCTTGTTTTCTAACCATTTCATGCAGGGTTTCATAGTGTAGTTTCAATATTGTTTTGCAGGTTTTTCTTCCACCTCATAGGAACCCTACCCTTTCATCCTATAGATGGAAGGGAGCTATTCTTTCCTATAGCTAGGGTGAAATCCCTACTACAGAACTGGCGACCATACCAGGTCGATCCCACAGGATCCCTGGATTTTCTTTTCAAGTTTTAGTTTTTATTTATGTTTTCTTAACCTGGGTCAAATTTCTGTTAAATCTAGTCTAGATATTTGTTTTTCTGCATTTTAGTTCACAACTGAGTCTCCTTAAGGCCAAACCGAGCCCGTTTGTCCACAATACAAGTTACTATCGACCGTTCCCAGCTCAAGTTTATAATTTTTTCACTTTTTGGGCCAGATCGCTTATATCGGGCCAAAAAGAGCGACCTAGTTGCCTATTTAGGCCCGAAAAGTGCAACCTGCAAAAAAAAAAAAAACTTGGCCATGTCACGGATTCAGACCCTAAAGGTGCGACCCAGTCGCTCATTTGGGCCTAAAATGTGTGACTTCACTCCCAGGAGCTCGATCGCTCCTATTTTCAGTTTCGAAATGACTCCCTCACCTGGTTTTGGAAAAAATTAGCGATCCCCTCACTACATTTGCCCCGAAACAGGTGACCTGTCTCTCATAATTCAATTTTTAAGATGTTTGGACAGTCAGTGTGGCTCAGCCGCCATTGTCCAGTAGCCTGATTTCTTCTAAATACATTTTTCTGCAAATTAATTATAGCTTTGACTGGTTTTTAATGGATTTGAATCTATTTTAAGTAAGTTAGTTTTCAGTTTTTAATTAAAACTTTGGAAATTAACCCCTTGCCTAGCCCTTCCTCCTCTACCTAGTCATCACCCTCTGAGGTATTCTGGGATAATACGAAGGGTAAAGCTCGTATAGTAAGAGGCACTTCACTTGTGATTGCTTTAGACCACTAAAAACGGGTGACTTGGAAGGTAGAGGGGGTGGTAGGCCTAGGGGGCCTCACGGCGTTCACGTCCTCCCTGTTGACCGACCTTGCACTCAGAGAGTGACCTGAGGATCTACGAAAGGGCTTAGTCCCATTGTGTTGAGAGCCCATCACTCTTTCTTGGTTGAAAAGGAATACAAGTGTAAGGTAGTGACCTAGTAAGGCTACAATAGTTCAGGTTCATTAGTTACATGTTTCAAGTTTTCTGTTACATAAATCACTAGTTTCATAATAGGTTGCCCAATTTTGTAATTCATGTAACAAACCACAAACACCTACGAAGCATTCATAAACCATAAATGCATCCATAGCAGAAAATGATCTAAAAATGGACAATCTTTCATACACAGAGCATGCACACAACCACACCAAGTAAGATAACCAAACTCAGTTCATGACCCTGAGCCAACCATTAAAATCTATCAATTTACATTAATCCAAACACTTGCAGTATTTGAGGACATAAGTCCTTGACTTCCTTAACCGTGGGAAGTACTTAGGCTCAGCCCTGAAACTCATTGTGAGGAGTACCACGAGAACCCCAAAGTAGTTGTGCACTGAGAGGAATCTCCAAGCGAAATGAGCATTGACCCCTATCGATTGACTAGCACTCCCGTGAGGAAAAATCCAAGTGTTGTCTCCTGGCAGTCTTGGTGGCCGAGTGACCACCTAAAAACCAATAGGAATCCACTAAAACTGGGGTTCAGAATGTCATTTCCATATTACACCACTTGATCTACCAACCAGACAAAATTGATCCCCCACGCTCTTCCTCATGCCTAAGAGGCGATCCACCATAGTTCAGGTCCTTGAACCAACATCATCAAGACCATTCTCGATGACCCTCTACACCATCAGAAGGCCACACAGCCTCTGATTCAGATTCAGAATCATATCAATCTGAGCTAGATCTACACAATGCACCATCTATCCCCATGGCTAGTGCAAACCTGGATCCATTTTTCGGCTCGGTGATTGGCAGTGGACCCACGTCCACACCCCACACCACCACCAGCACCCCTGCTGGTGGTCCTAGCACCGTCATGCAAACTATCATAAGTCAGCTACCTCCACCCATACTTACAAGTCAAATTGTCCCACTTGGAATGCCTGGGGAAAGTTCCCCGTCCACTCACACTATCCCACTTGGCATGCCTGGAAGAAGTGGCCCTTCCACCTACACTGTCCCTCCTGTCATACACAGGGGCAGTGGCCGTCCATAACTGTGCCACAAGTACCCCCAGTGATGCAGGTGCATCATGTTTCTGCAAACCCCACCACCATCACTGCTCCATCACACATCAACCTTGGGTCAAACCTTCCTTTCATGGCACGCCTCAACCTACCTAACTTGGCTTGGTTAACAAATGACCCCATTTTCCATCAAACCTTTTTCCTCCCATGCCAACCAAACTCCCCTCGGACATCCCCAAGTTTGAACGGAAGGTAGGGGAATGCCCTCAAAACCATATCATGACGTTTCACCTATGGTGCTCAGCAAACAACATCATACATGACTTGATCAGATTTAGGCTATTCCAACGCACCCTCACAGGTGCTGCAGCCAAATGGTACATTGATATACCTCAATCCAAGTACCCAAATTTTAACTCCTTGGCTTTCATGTTCCTATAGTATTTCCAACTCCCCATTAGATATGATGAAGGGGTGGAGATATTGCTATCTTGCCACCAGAATACTGCATCCCACATAACCGACCACATCCAAGAGTGGCGGCGACGCCATAGTTTGTGCAGGATTCAACTTAATGAGAGGATCTTCCTGGATTGGATCCTAAAAACTTTGCTACCACCTATAGCAAAGGACGTCACATCCGAATGTCCCCAATCTGAAGAGGAAGCCATCTTGAAAGCTCAGTAGTTTGATCTGATTTACGCTCAGTCTAGATACCTATATACCATCATTCAAGACGCTCCACGTGCGGGCACTTCCTACCGTGATGCACCGGGGGCATCCCATGCTACAGATGGCATTATAGGCTCTATCTCCCATCACTCACAACACCATGTGGCACCACCTATGATGCCACCACACCCAAGCAAAAACCCTAGTGTTTCCTACCCAAATCGAGATCTCGACTACTCAAGGATGATGTCTCATTCTGGAGCCACAACCACCTACGCACAACGCACGCCACAACAACATGCCTATGCACCAAATTTGCCAGCACAACAGTATTCGGGACAAATGCATGTATTTATAGCCCCCCCATCTCACCCAGTCTACTATGTACCACCTATGAAAGCCTCTCCAACCCCCATCCCAGATCTGCCACCACCCTTGGGACAAGTTTTTGCTCAGCAAAATCGTCCCAACAAACCAGCCCCCAACAACCAACAAGGGCAAGGTAGAAATAACCGAGCTAGGAACCGGGGCAACAACCAATCGCAAGGAGGTGGCCAACAACCAAACACACCTATATGCAATGCTCCATTACATAAAAATCATCCGTGCAAACTATGCGATGTCTACGGGCACTATATGCATGAGTGCCCCTTCATGGGCTACGCCAAGCAGGTTCTTGAGAACGAAGCTCAGCGCGGTACCAATGCAGTAGTCCCACCTCAACCCAACCTAGCACCACCAGGCCCTCCACCCATGGTTCCCTAAAACCTGTCACCACTCTAAGGGTTGGTAGCAACAACACCCATGCCCCAACCTGCCCCTACAGCCCCTGCTGCGGCCTTGCCTACAGAGATAGGTGTTCATCACCTGCTAGCCGTGACAACTAACGAGGTCAACTTGCACACCAGTTCAAACCAATATGGGTCCACTACCGAAATCGCTGACCCGTCAGCAGCATTTACGTCCAACACATCCAACATACCTCTTCACTTACCCCCTTTTCCCCCATGCCCCCCCATACGACGACTGGCCAACAATGCCACAGCTAGAGCTGCTATGAGCTATAGCATCATGGATGACTTGGCCCAAACACCTACGGCCATGTCCGCTCTCTAGGTGCTTAAAACATGCCCAGCACAAAGGAAATCTCTACTAGCTTCCCTTAGTGCCGTTTGTTATAGCAGATTTCACCACTCCAGGTGAATCACACTTTGTATGGCCTTCCCCTGTCCTGCTACAGACTCTTTAGACCCCATGGACCATATTTTATCCTTTGATGTTTCCTTGATCATCCCTAAAACTTTATGAAAAATGATATACGCGTATTTTTACCCGATAACCACGTACATACACGGGTTTGACCCATATAACCTCGTACATCGAGATGTGTGCATAATCCAAATCCTTTTGGAGTTTTCCTTGACATGGATCCGACTCATTCGACTCCTGGCCTTCCATATGCATTGAGATCGCTCAGATTTGACCCTTGATTATCCCTTGTGAAGCTATATAAGGAACCCCTTGGTACATTGAAGGCATGTAGAGAGATTGAGAGCAACGAAACTATAGTCCATTGTTGACGGAATTTGTACTTGAGTTTGCATCCCTTTGTCCCTTGGAGCACTGTTGTGTTCTTCCCAAGCTTGCCTTTTGCTAGT
>LPNX010538462.1:2071890-2083495 GCA_001517045.1 Pseudotsuga menziesii
CTTCAGCCATTTTGGAGATCATGGTCCTTTGTATATCTTCATCATGGAGATTCTGATCTACGTATATTGTACGTGGCGATGACCACATATGTGATATCATGTATTATGCCTATTCATGGCCATTGTACTCTTATGTATCCGGGACTTCTATATGTACTTGCAGTTATATGCAGAGTTGTATCATTGTACTATGTTGATTGGGTGGTTGGTCTTCCATTTGGGATCCTTCATCACTCCACTTCTGGGATGGAATTATAATGTATTTCGGCCATCGTATGACCCCTCTGACCTCACACATTAGGGGGCATCTGTTATAGCGGATTTCACCACTCCAGGTGAATCACACTTTGTATGGCCTTCCCCTGTCCCGTAGCAAACTCTTTAGACCCCATGGACCATCTTTTATCCTTTGATGTTTCCTTGATCATCTTTAAAACTTTATGAAAAATGATATACGTGGCTTTTTACCCGATAACCGCGTACATACGCGGGTTTGACCCATATAACCGCGTACATCGGGATGTGTGCATAATCCAAATCCTTTTGGAGTTTTCCTTGACATGGATCCGACTCATTTGACTCTTGGCCTTCCATATGCCTTTAGATTGCTCGGATTCGACCCTTCATTATCCCTTGTGAAGCTATATAAGGAACCCCTTGGTACATTGAAGGCATGTAGAGAGATTGAGAGCAACGAAAATATAGTCCATTGTTGCCGGAATTTGTACTTGAGTCTGCATCCCTTTGTCCCTTGGAGCACTGTTGTGTTCTTCCCAAGCTTTCCTTTTGCTAGTGAGCTTGCTATCGTGAGATGGAGGATTGAGGTGGTGGAGGACCAAGTGGGGGATTCAGTTTCTCCGGTTCGCAAACATGCCGTCAGAGGTTGTATCTATCTTGTAATCTCTGATTTATATTAATAAGAACTATCTTTTCCTGTCCAATGATGTGTATTTGATTGAACATTGTATCCATTGGAATATGTCAAATGCTTTTACATTATTGATTATATATGCTAGAATAGATCTAACACCATGATATATAGTATGCTTGTATTGTTTACTTGTTGTTGAGGAAGTATTATATCAATTCAATCTGAAGATTGGAAAGCTCAATGGGGATCTACTTCAACCATCCGGAATAAGGTACGAGGTCTGATCCTTTAGTGTTAGACATTTTATTTCTATTGCATATTGGGAAAGATTGATTTCTAGAGTCAAAGCTGTCTGTTGTGGTACCCCAAGCCATAGGAATTTCTCTCCGTAACACTGTTGTAACATCCCCGACCCTCTGACCGGCGAAGAGGACGCTACTAACACCAAACATACGAGCAAACAACCCCATCAACATGAACAGGCATATAATGCTGAAATAAAAAGCTTAAACGTAATACATACTAAGATGCATAATCCTTCATATACATAGCGAAAGAAAACATACATTCATTCAAGCGTGCCACATGTTCATCATATTCATCAATCATTAAATATAAATGCAGATACAAAATAGTCAAGAATACTCATCTGACAAGAACTCGTCCCGCAACTAGCTACGTCGCTGCAATGTTCCACCCAACCATAAGCTAGCATGCTCATCAATCTCTCAGCAACACTGCCACCCCTGAGTTGGGCATGATTCCTCAAGGAATAAGGGTCAAAGCAGGCTTACACATAGCCAAGTTACACCAATCAGCCAAGCCCACAGAGTAGGGTTTATCAGGCCATCAAGGAGCTAGGAAAGGCTAAATGCTAAGCTGGTGGCCTCAAGCACTAGTTTTCTCAAGCATACCCATCCTCTAATCCTACTCTCAACAGTCCGAATACCAACCGCTGTATACCGTAGAAAAACAAACAGTTCACGACTCTATGAAGAAGATGAAGACAATAGGGTGACAACCCCAAACCAAAAGGTGAAACACAGTTTAGGTCAAACAACACTTCAGAGTTGTTCTTGGCCCTAGCGTGGCCAAAACAACTCAGCAACAATCCCAATAACCTCAGAAACCAAGAAGCAGCCCAAAACCAGGGTAAATCAACATCCACAACTCACAATAAAACGATGGAAACATTCCACAGTCCGCAATAGAAAAGAGACCGAACTTCCAGCATGGACAGGGGGAAACTCAGTCGAGCAGAACACAGGTACTCACAGCAATCCTCAACTGATACCACCGTAAAAAGGGAAAAAATACAGCCAAGCAAATCGTGGCAAATAGCAGCCCAATACAACTACAAACCCACAACACACAAATCCCACTGCAATCATTGGGAAAGCTCACACAGACTAAGAATGGAAAATACCAGATTTCCAATCTCTGCATGAGAGACAAAACGCAACCCCCAGAACTATGGATTCCATTATGGCCACAATTTCAACAATGGAATTAACAGGACAGTACCCTGTCTGATAAAGATGAAAAAAAAAACACAAAACTTTGCGTGAATCCGAGTAAAGAATCAAGCCGCAGCCATCAAATTCGTGGGGCAGAGGAAGAGCTAGCGTGCTCGCAAACCAACAATTGGTGAGGCAGAAAAGAACCCCAACAATGGAATGTGGAACCCCTTTTAACTAAGCCCGTGTGAGAGGAGATGAATAGACTCGCAATCAACCTAGTGGGCAGACCATCCGCTACCCAGAAGGCACGTCATGGAGAGTGGGTGCAGGCATGAGTGTGGCTTTCCTGCCAGCCAATCACTGTCCCTCCTAACAACAGAAAACTAAGGTGGTGGTTTAAGGAGACAAAAAAAGAGGCGACACGTGGCTTTTCCCCATGGGTGCAAGTTTAGCAATCCCCCCCCTTACCCTTGGGAATCATGTCATTTTCATTTAACGTTGCACCATCGTAGCTGGCTGTAGGTTTAATTAATTTGATGTGCGTATTTACATGATGCCAAAGCTGTAATGTGCCAGATAGCACGATATACCATCAGCAACGATCCCTATTGTCGAAACATAACACAGCCGAATCGATGGTGGGGCTTTTGCCTTTAGCTCCTCACCATGATTAATTAAAAAATATACATCATGTACCCTTTAATGTAAACAAGGTCAAAACTGGGGTATTACAATCCCCCCCCCCTTGGAATAACATCGTCCTCGGTGTTCCAATACATATACAATTTGCACATCAAAATTTCAAAATTTTGCAGACCATGTTCAATTATTTACTCTGAACGTTCAAGACCAAGCCCCATGGCTTCCATGAGTTTCTCCTACTGGTTCTCAGCTCTTGGTTTATCCCGAAGCCTAGGAACTTTATGGTTACTGCCCTCTTTATGTTCCCTTGCTGGACAGTACCGGCATAAATGATGTCCTCCGCATTCCCAACATTTCTCTGGCTGCTTCATCTTTACCTGCTCAATTTCCTTTGAGTCTTCGTGCCTGGACCATTTCTTAACGGATCGCTTGGACGAATGTCCCCTCATTGATCCACCTTCCTTTCCTTTGTCGATTTCTCCCAAAAAGCTTTTCACCTCCCTTTGCAAACCAATAGAGTCTTGCAAAATCTGGTGGTTCATTTCATTCTGCCTTTTCTATATCTTGAGCATCTCTCCAAGATTCTCTTGGGTCCTAGAAATCGTTTGAAGGAGACTTCCAGCCAAGTCCAACAACTTTTGGTCTGCTGCCATGATCAATGTGCACCACTGGATTTCACCTTTCTCACCTATGAAATGCATCATTGAAATTCTGTTAGACCAAACATAATATAGGCATTAATATCAGTCATTTAATTTCCCAATTGGCATGACAGTCCAAGCCTCATCAAAGAGACTTTCATATTTTTCATGCCTTCCCAACATGCACATGAGCTCATTCATGTCCATTCTTGGGCAGGGAATTAACCATTCTAGCAATAATTTACTTTAAGCAATTACACACATTCTATTTCCAGTCATACATCCATTCAACAATATTTTGTTTTCATAATGCATAAATAAATAAATAAATAAATAAATAAATAAATAAATATATATATATATATATAATCAAAAGGCTAGAGAGATCAGCAAGAGTTTTTCCCTTCTTTGTTTTGTTCCATCCTGGAACCCACACCACGGCTGTGGCTTTTCATGCTCTCAACCTCTTTCACTTCACCGTGAATGCTGGACCAATCCCTCTTGGTCATGACACTTAGTGTCTCCAGTTTATTTTAGACCTCTCAACCATGGAGCCTCCCCACATGGCTTGTCTCGGCTGCTAGGATCTTCACAGTCTTACTAGCACCTTTTTCATCACCGCTCATTCTGAG
This sequence comes from Pseudotsuga menziesii, assembly GCA_001517045.1. Classification (NCBI taxonomy): domain Eukaryota; kingdom Viridiplantae; phylum Streptophyta; class Pinopsida; order Pinales; family Pinaceae; genus Pseudotsuga; species Pseudotsuga menziesii. The sequence goes on from LPNX010538462.1 coordinate 2,076,137, forward strand.
CTCTTTAGGACAGTCACATGTCCACATGCACCCCTAGGATGCTTTCATATTCCTCGCTCCCGGGGATACCTATATCCAAACATTGAATAGATTCACCTGTTTAGTTTTATCTCATCGGTTTTATCTCTAGAACAAGAGTTTAAAACATCATAACCAAATCATATACACATGTATATTTATAAGCAAAATATTGCAAAATAATCCAATACTTATCTATATTGCGCATTTGCTCGTTGGTCCACAGGATCCTGCTTTTCTTTGCAAGCCTTGGGATTTCCTATGGACTTGGATGTTAGATCAGCATGCAGGATGCTTCACAACATCCTTTTATATATATATCAGGCACAGTCAAGCCAACCCTCGTTCAGTTTATCAGATCATCAACAAATCTCCTGTACTTATATCAACAACCAATCATCAGCCAAGCCAACCCTCGTTGGGTTTATCAAGCCATCAACAACAACACATGCCCTTATATCAACCATAAACAACCATTTTCCATATCACCTAGAGACCACACTGTAAACTACATTTGCTTATCCTGGCAACACAAGCAATATAAGTGTATTTGTTGGCGTTATTGCTCTAAAATTGTAACCATATTTCACACCATTCACTATCAAGTATTGAGACACCAGGAGTGCATCCACCCCCTGGGGTGTAATCAATATTGAAAAAATCCCTTCATGATCTGACATCGGAAAAGTGTTCACCCTTGTCCGGTGTGTATCATGTAGGCCCTATTCATATTCAAGTAATCGGTCCTAATGGAAATAAAATAAAAACATGTTCTGCATAAGGAATTTTAAGAATCTAATATGCATATTCTTAGCTAGGGTCACAGAAGACTTATCCATTTGCCGAGGCAATATTCCTTCATTAAGGAGGAATGGGGGCTCCCTTCTCTGAGTTGACAGTCCCTCAGTTTTCCTTCCCAATTCCTTCTTACATTTCATATCCACACATGTCTTACTGACATAATCTATACCATCTCACTCATGTTGCTTACCAAACATGTAGTGCAGATGAGACATTTCCAAAATGTCCAATGGCGTTTCCCTTGAAACCCATTGCAAGATAAGGGAAAACCTTCCCATAAAGTTTGTCTCCTACAGGCCATCAAACATGATCTTCCTGCAGTGTGTACCCCTGGCACATTTAGGAAATAGCCAAACAGTCAATCATTATCTGATAATACAATCCAAGTTGATTATCCATAACCAAGCAAATGACATTAGTAATTAAATTCAATAGGAATTGCAACTTTGTTTACTACAGAAATTGATTTGCTTGGCAATGAGGTGATCCTCAATTGTGGGTCTCTTGTGAACAGCACCATCATATCCTTTATTATTTTATGCTTACTAGCATAACATGGACACCCACTTACAATGCATCCTCCTAACACAATTCTATGCAAGCCAATAGTGATTAGTAGTTGTCAGCAATTTCTTAAATCTGAAATTTACAAATTCAAATTTACAACTCATTATGCATACAAACTATTATCACAGGAATGAGACTCTTCTCATGAGGTTTGTCTCTTTCACATGGTAGATTCCATCCTTTGTCATGGTCTTACCCATTTTTCCATATCCCAAAAAATCTACCTGAAACCTGAACTTCAATTAGCCAAACATTTGGTAAGTCTTGATGCCTATAACTTTTTCCATTGCTACAACAATCACTGAAGCATTTTCAGAATTTATAAAATTCAAACATTTCCAGCTATTAATCACATCAATATTACCAAAACTCATTTACTTCATGCAATCATTATCATACTTTAAATTACAGGGTACAGTCACATCATTCATGTAATTGAAATGAAATGTTTAGATACTCCTTACTTCACAAGCGTATCATTCGTACCACCTTGCTCTTTCATAGAGCATTTCCAGCAACCAATTGATCATGACTACCATCTTCATGCACTTACTATCCTGCATTCATAATAGCCTTTGAAATGGTTCCTGAATTGTCATCAATTCATCATTTCGCCATTAGTTATTCATAACATCACATGCACTATCTCAATGCATCCATGCAATGCATCACAACATTTGCACTCATACTTACGTAATCAGTTATGCACACCCTTCATATGCATCCATTCAATGCATAACTACAAGATTTATAAAATCTTTTAATGCATATCCACCCAATGCTACCTTGCATTGGTTCAGGAATACTATGCATTCATGACTACAAGATCATCAGTGCTTACCTTCTTTGGGCTACTAAACACATAACAACATAGTGCAGGCATGACACATTTCTCTATGAATGTAGCGTGAAATGGAAATACCCACATGGTGTGAGATCTCTTACCTCTACCACTCCATGCAATTTGTCATAATCAAACTCTTACCTTCATGGATCCTACTTACACCCTTGACATTACCAGTTTGGTTGGTCATTTGCAGGAGATTGCAGAATTTGCTCACCAACTTTTGATCATGGACTTGTTGCCTTATCCCTTTCTCCAGAGGGTTGCTAGTCACCTTCGTTAGCATCAGCAACATATTCAGCCATGTCCATGTTGTCACTCGTTTTTCCACTAATGCCAACACCAATGCAATAACTATCATTAGTGGTTTATTATAAATGCATAATCCTCAATCTCATATGCATGCAAAGCATATCCTCATACATTTCAAGTATAAAACTTATAAAAGGTAGTTATAATCACCAAGATAGGGTTTAAGGGAAACTTCCCTTTTTAAGTACCTCATCCTTGCATGGAAATCCTCTTCTACACAATAGATGGTTTGACTTCATGGTCTTGCTACCTCTAGGCGTACAATTCCCCAGAGTTTTCTATTTGACAACAACACATTTCTCTTTCAAGAAATCACTAGCACTTTGCTGCTCCACACTCAAATTCTGGTGACTCTCCCTTGTTCCCTCGAATTTTCTTCCTTTCCAGCCCTATAATACATTGACAGTCTACTGAAATCCACTGAAAAACAGTTGGAATTTGCTCGAAAATCCCACTGGAAACAGTTGAAAACTGCTTGAAAAATCCATTTGAAACCCCACTTTTTCTTTCTGCCCATCAAGTTTCTTTCCAACTAAGTTTTCGATGTTACGGTGGCCAAAAATCTAATTTTCCCCGCGCTCATCAGCGATGCCAAGAACTGTGCATCGACGGTCGAAAACTCTGAGCATCGGGTGGCTAGCTATTTATACTTCTGCAACGGCAGGCGATAAACTGTCTGTGGATTCTATGGCTAAGAAACTCATTGGGGGTCAAAAACTAATAACACTAAGCGTCGACGACTGAAACACTAATCGTCGGAATGATAGTCCGACTCACAGCCGCAACGGCGGACTCATAAATGCTTAAATCTTTCTGACATTTTGGCGATCAAATCGCCCAATTCCCTCGCCGCTCATCGTTGGTCAAAATCAGTAATAATTTTCTGATGGCTTTACACTCTTCAAAGTCGGGTCTCTTCCCTGCTAACTCCCCGATGTTTCGGCGGCTGAAACCTCTAATTTATTCCGCCGTATCGAACCTGTAGTGGTCTAAACTTCCGAATTTCATCGGTGGACTATTCCATTATTCCTCTCTGTCATTTCGGTGGCAAAATGAATAAACTTCCGATCTGTATCAACGAGCAAATCAACTGTTCATCGGGTGCACAGTTGCTTGAGCAGCCGCAACGGTGGAAAGAAATATTACTATGATTTCCGCGGGCAAATCGACTAAGCTTCCGATTGGCGACCTGTTGTTTAATTTCTCCTGCCATATCAGGTCCTTAGTAGACTATCACTCTGAATTTCCTCGGTGATAGCCTAGGATAACCGCTGCATCAACAACCCGATGCCCTACGCATCGGCCGGTTAGTCGTCAAGATTTGCACAACGGTGGCCCACATTCAAACTATCTCTTCCGCAGCCACAAGTCTATTGGCGATCGGAAAATAAAAATTCTAACCATCGGAACGCTAGCCCACATGGCTGCGAAAATGGTGGTTCTCCATCCGCTAATTTTTTTTGGTCGGTGGTCTGATCAACTAAACTTTTCTGATCGGTGGTTGGAACAACTATTTATAGAAAGGGTAGTATACCAAAATTTTCTGATGTTTTCTTCACTTAGGCAAATTTCACAAATTTTCCTTTTTCTTCTTCTTCGCATCAGCTGCTTCATCGCCTAATTCTCTTTTGTTTGTCACCTCCGTAGTGATCCCGGATGTTCACTGAACACCCTGGCATCAGCGACTAGAAGGACTAGCATCGGCGAAATAGTTCATTCTGCAGCCGCAATGGTGGCTCATCATCTTCGATCCTTTTCTGATCAGAGGCTGAAACACATCGGCATCGAGAACCTGTATGCGTCAAAGAATTAGTGCACTGTTCATTGGCGACCCGATCTTCGATCATTTTTTGATGCCCGATGATCTTGTTCCTTAGAAAATTTTTGAATTTTCTTCATCCATCGGCAATCGGAACCCCTAGAAGCTACGGCATCGGCGCTCGGATGCATCCCTTGCCAGATGGTTAGTCCTCACAATCTCCACAACGGCGGATGTTCGACCAACAAATTTTACCTGACGTAGCTCATCGACAATGGAATCACCTAATCATCGGTGATGTCATCAACTAACCATCGTCGATGGACGATGATTCTATGACTTAGAAAAAATTTCAAAATCTTTCTCTTTAGTCTTCCTCTTCCTTCCGTCGATTCCATCGGCTTCGTCTCCCTTATCCTTCACCGATCAAAGCAACTGCTTGTGGCCACTACTGTTCACTAAACACCGCGACATTGACAAGTGGAGAGACTCCTGCATCAGCGGGATAGTTGTCAAGGCTTCCGCAATGGTAGGCGCTCGATCAACTAATTTCCGCTGACGTCCATCGGCGGTCTCATCAACTAACTTCTGCCGATGATTCCAACACTTAAACAAAATTTCAAAACTTCTTTTTCTGTCGGTGGTCGGATCCACTAAGCGCTATGCATCAGTGATTTAGTCCACACGGCAGCTGCAACGGCGGGATGACAAACAACTAAATTCTTCCGCAGTGTCCATTGCCGCATTGGCGGTTCCTTCATCTAAATTTCGCCGACGATTTTATGACTTAGAAGAATTTTTTGAACTTTTCTCTTTTCTCTTTCTTCCGCCACGTCAGCTGTTGAAACAACTAGCAACTGCTTCATCGGACGGTTAGTTCCCTAGTCACCTGCAACAGCAGCAATCCATTCAACGAATTCCTTTTGCTATTCATCGGAGATGAATACCACTAACATGATCTAATGGCCGATGAAGTCAACACTTAGAAAAATTTTGGAATTTCTGCACCATCGGTGGTTGGAGGCTCTACCTGTCGGAAGCACAGTGGTCTAGCCATCCACAACGGCAGCGCTCAATCAGCTAAGCATCGGTGATCCATCTCTCTAAGTGTTCCGATGTGCTAATGGCCAAAACACAAAATTTTTCTGAAATTTTTCTCCACATTCTTTCGCCGCATCGGCCGTCGGATCAACTATACATCGAATGGCCTTCCCACTAAGTGCTCCGATGGGCCGACAGTTCTGGCACTTAGAAAATTTTGTGAATTTTCTTGTCTTCAATTTTCTGATTGCTTCTAGGAAGAAGGAAACCTACCTCTGTTATCTGATCTTTCATGGCCCAATTAGGCCCATGCTGCAACCAAGGCTCTGATACCACACTGTAACGTCCCCGACCCTCTGACCGTTGAAGAGGATGCTACTAACACCAAACATATGGGAAAACAACCCCATGAACATGAATAGGCATATAATGCTGAAATAAAAAGATTAAACATAATACATACTAAGATGCATAATCCTTCATATACATAGAGGAAGCAAACATACATTCATTCAAGCGTGCCACATGTTCATCATATTCATCAATCATTAAATATAAATGCAGATATGAAATAGTCAAGAATATTCATCTAACAAGAACTCGTCCCGCAACCAGCTACATCACTGCAATGTTCCACCCAACCATAGGCCAGCGTGCTCATCAATCTCTCAGCAACACTACCACCCTCGAGCTGGGCATGATTCCTCAAGGAATAAGGGTCAAAGCAGGCTTACACATAGCCAATGTACACCAATCAGCCAAGCCCACATAGTAGGGTTTATCAGGCCGTCAAGGAGCTAGGAAAGGCTAAATACTAAGCTAGTGGCCTCAAGCACTAGTTTTCTCAAGCATACCCAGCCTCTAATCCTACTCTCGACAGTCCGAAGACCAACCACTGCATACCGCAACAAAACAAACACTTCATAGCTCTGTGAAGAAGATGAAGACAACAGGGTGATAACCCCAAACCAAAAGGTGAAACACAGTTCAGGTCAAACAATGCTTCAGAGTTTTTTTTGGCCCTAACATGGCCAAAACAACTCAGCAACAATCCCAATAACCTCAGAAACCAAGAAGCAGCCCAAAACTAGGGTAAATCAATATCCACAACTCACAATAAAACGATGGCAACATTCCACAGTCCGCAATAGAAAAGAGACTGAACTTCCATCATGGACAGGGGGAAACTCAGTCGAGCATAACACAAGTACTCATAGCAATCCTCAACCGATACCACCGTAAAAAGGGAAAAAATACAGCCAAGCAAATCGTGGCAAATAGCAGCCCAATACAACTACGAACCCACAGCACACAAATCCCACTGTAATCGCTAGGAAAGCTCACACAGACCAGGAATGGAAAATACCATATTTCCAATCTCTGCGTGAGAGACAAAACGCAACGCACAGAACTATGGATGCCATTATGGCCACAATTTCAACGATGGAATTAACAGGACAGTACCCTGTCTGATAAAGATGGAAAAAAAGACACAAAACTCTGCGTGAATCTGAGTAAAGAATTAATCCGCAACCATCAAATTCGTGGGGTAGAGGAAGAGCTAGCGTGCTCGCAAACCAACAATCGGTGAGGCAGAAAATAACCCCAACAATGGAATTTGGAACCCTTTTTAACTCAGCCCGCATGAGAGGAGATGAACATACTCGTGATCAACCTAGTGGGAAGACCATCTGCTACCCAAAAGGCACGTCGTGGAGAGTGGGTGCAGGCATGAGCGTGGTTTTCCTGCCAGCCCATCGTTGTCCCTCCTAACCACAGAAAACTAAGGTGGTGGTTTAAGGAGACAAAAAGAGAGTGGCGACACGTGGCTTTTCCCCATGGGTCCAGGTTTAGCAATCCCCTACCTTACCCTTGGGAATCATGCCCTTTTCAGTTAAGGTTGCACCATCGTAGCTGGCTGTAGGTTTAATTAAATTGATGTGCGTATTTACATGATGCCAAAGCTATAATGTGTCGGATAGCACGATATACCATCGGCAACAATCCCTATTGCCGA
>LPNX010538463.1:6854-19119 GCA_001517045.1 Pseudotsuga menziesii
CAAAGTTCGACAGGAGAAAACCCCGATGATATGTGTCAATAGGCATTGTATGAGTACAATTTCAAGCTTATGATGGTCTCCTATGTGTATATATGTATAGCATATGATGTGTATTATGATGATCCTTGATGATTACTTGATATGTATCATGTAGGTCATGTTATGTACAACACCATGCATGCACTGAAGGTGGTTGGATGTGTGGAGATTCCAACAGAGTCAAAATGATCGCTCGAGGTGGGAAAGGTGTTGTTTGGTTCAGAGTAGAAGGTACATTTTATCTCAGTGACAAATTTGGTAGATGCATGGCATAAAGACATGTTCTAGGAAAACCATGTGCTTATATTGTCAAAGGGGGCTACCCAAAACACAATAGTGGTGCTTAGTGTTAAAAGGGGGAATTTGGAAAGGTTTTTAGGACAAACTGTGGGTAGGTCTTAAGGGATATTAGATTTAGTGTCAAGACCAATATCCAAGACATTCGGTCAAGAGATTTCCTTTCGTACTTTTAGGAGAGTTAGTGGGTATAATTTGACACAGTTGCATGCGTAGGAGAGAGAGGAGTCTCCTAGGAGAATGGGTTGTAGGCAAGCCTTCGTCACATAATCTAGGGAAACTAGCATGAAAGATTTCAATTTCATAGGGAGAAATTACAACAATCAATGGCATGATGAGATTGGAGACATATCCTGATGGATGTACCAGGAGTAACTTCCTCACTAAGAGGGACTATTATCTTTTGGGGTAGCTTGGATATGTACTTCTGCATTGGTGGTGTCTAGTATGTGGAATTGTCCGAGCGACACTCTCTTGGTGAACACTTTATAAAGTGATTTTATAATGTTACCCTTTATATTTAATCACAAAAGTGAGTTTTATAATGTTGAGGAACTTAAGTGATTTAAGTGACCCCAATAAGAGAATAAGTCACAATTGCCGATCTTGTGAGGTTAATATCTAATCTTGACTCTTGAAGATGAAGGGTTAGGGATTTTGTCATTAATGAATTATAAAGGGATATCTAAGGAGAGGAAGAGGCACATTATGAATGAGAGATATTTTGGAGCCGAAGAAAAAAAGAGTGAGGAAGAGTACTGTAGCAAGAGAAAAGAGGGCAGAAATCCAAAGGAGGGAAGGAGAGTGCACTTCCCAAGACATCCATTGCAAGAAATCGAGGAAGAGGAAGTTTCCAATAGCCTAGGAATGGAAATTGAGGTAGTTATGGTATTGTCCATACAACATCAAAAATCGGTATGTACAACAGCATTTAAGAGAGGTTTCAGGGGCCATATAGCCTATACATTATTTCCAAGTTGGGCCATACATGTCTATTTCTATTTGGGACTAATTTGGCATGGATTTCGAGGTTAGTTCAACGTGTACATAAGTTGTACAGTGTACAACAGACTTTGGCACGATTTCCCCAGTTGGCACAAGTTTTTAGGTGTGTAATAAATGTTTTAAAATTCCATATTTCTTCTCTATGGGCATATTAATAGGGAATGCCATTATGAAATTGTCCATGGTTCTATAGCGAGTACGAGTTCTTTCATCACTTTTTGAAAAGATGCTTGTTTATGCTTCCAGTCATATTGAAAAGATGTTTGTTTATGCTTCCTAGATTCTAGTGAGAGTGGTTTTTTTTCTAATGGTTATGGTTTTCACAATCTCTAGGAATTTTGGCTTGCTTGTAATTTTAAAGGCCTTAATTCATATGTATGGCATATGATGTAGATTTTTAGGCAATATTTGGTTTGTTGGTGAATTTCTCTTGAAGGGTAGGCTCTTTTGGTCATGTAATTGTTTGGGTTATTGACTATTCTATTTTTTTATGTACTAGAAAGTTTCATTTGATTAGATATAGAATAGCATCTAAATTGTTTTTTATGAGGGAAAAAGAAAATAAAAAGTTTAGTCTTCCTACATGATGCATGTCAATAGGGTTTTTTCCAATGGCATTGCCTAGAAACATTTGTGTCAATTGTATGTGATCAATTGTATGTGTTTAGTCTTGGGGAAGGCATTGGCATATCATCATCTTTGGTTGGTTGGTGTTTTGGCTATGAGATGGTTGTTTATTTTTTTTATGGTTTTTATTGTATTTACAAATAAAAAATGGTAATTTATGTATCTAATTGAAAAAAAAAGCTATGGGTGAATGAATTACCTGTGAATATGATGATTCACCAGAGGATTTGTCTTCAAATCGAGGAATGGGCACTCTTCCAAGCTCCCAAGGCATGGGCACACCGTCGTCTTCGCGATCCTGTTTGGTGAAAACGACTCTCGGGTCAGGACTGCGTGTTTTTTTATTTGTTTTTTAGATTTGCAAAATGCGCACGCGTTATAGAGTTACAAAACGCGTGCGCGTTTTGGAGTTCTATAACGCGTGCGCATTATTGTTACCTGGCCTACATGTCTGCTGACATGTCAGGCTCGGATTTACTATTCCAAGTGCTATGGAAGAGGAGCACGTTCTTTTTCTATGTAACGTGAGCCTGTTCCTAAAAAGTAAGATTGCATCTAAAAGGTCCCTCAACTTCTTGCACACACCCGAAAACAAGTTGACAACTGGTTAGAATGATGTGGCGATCCTTTCATTTAAACACACTGCCTCAACAAAAGGATGGGGAAGATTATTAGGTGCATGCAATGATGTCCGAAGAGGATGGCATGCTACTCTTCCTAGCAACTCTTCCTTTGAAGTATTAGGCACTCTCAGAATCAGGACATGCCTTATGAAAAGTATTAAATTTTCTTTGAATTTAGTATGTTTAAAGAGGTCCCATAGTCATTAAATAAATTTCCAGTCTATACCCAACAAAACAAACTCATAGCGTGAGAGGCTGGTACCTTGGTCATTGGGCTAGGCCTTGAAAAATGTGGGGCGTAATATTTAAGACGTGATTAATAAAATGCATCGACATCCTACTAGAACTCAATAACAAGCTCATTTTTTGAGGATTATGCAGCAAGCTTATTCTCTAAAGAGTCTAGGATTCTTCATGCTTTAGGAATAGAAGTTGACTCTAAATAGGCACCGGTGTTATTAAACCACACCTTGAAGAATGAATTTGATCATTCATTTGAATTTTGCAACTATTTAATTTTTATAAATAGCGTCAAGAAAGGGAGAAAACAATTTATCACATCATGCATCCTTTACATTCAGTAAACCTTGACTGGAGTTCCTCACCATACTAAAAACCAAAAGTTAGCCAGAAATTCCTTGTTGAAAGAAAAAGGGATCATATTTTGAGGAAGCAGTTGGTAGTTCATCTTAAAGAAAGTGCCAATGCATTGGGTTAATAATCTTTTCACGTGTATGCATTTTAATCAAGATCATAGGAAGAAGGTTTTCCTGCATTTCATGGAATAAGAATGTATAATCATCATCGAAGTCCAGATTTAATCATTTGGTTAACTTAATTGTCTTACTCTACTATTTTCATTTTTATCTGACATAGGAAGAATTTTTTGTTGACTATCCTTTTGTGTGTATAATTCTCATGGGTTGCATACATACTTATATACATGATTTGTTTTCATGCAGGTAACACCAATACTGGAGGGAAAGTTCAAAATGCAAGGACCTGTAGATGAACTGGACTCGAAGGCTGAAACAGATGAAGATCTGGTAAGATAGTAAAATAATGGCTATTGAATTTAATTGTTGAACTGCGATTGCTTTTGCCTTTGAAGCACTGCATCACTGCATGCTTATGCTGCCTTGCTAGTATAATCTATTTAGATAAACAATGTTATGTGTTGATTGTCCTTTTGTGTGTATAATTCTCGTGGGTTGCATACATACTTATATACATGATTTTTTTTTATGCAGGTAACACCAATACTGGAGGGAAAGTTCAAAATGCAAGGACCTGTAGATGAACTAGACTCGAAGGCTGAAACAGATGAAGATCTGGTAAGACAGTAAAATAATGGCTATTGAATTTAATTGTTGAACTGCGATTGCTTTTGCCTTTGAAGGCTTGAAGAACTGCATCACTGCATGCTTATGCTGACTTGCTAGTATAATCTGTTTAGATAAACAATGTTATGTGTTGCATGCTCATGCGGGTCTGGATAAACATTGTCATTGCTCTGCTATCATTGCCTTAAGTTAGGTGTTTGTGAATAAGTTATAACTTTTTTCATTTTAAATGTTATATGGCATGTGAAAATTATCATCTGGGCAGATGGATGGATATAGAATCTTGTATTACTTGTAAGTTTCATTTCATTGAAGCTTGGTTATTGAGTGTATTGGGTTAGGAGTTGTACAAGATATCAGTTATTCCTCCCTGCCCATAATGAGATGTACTTTAAAAAAAATTCTTACCAGGTAAATTTCAAGGGGCAAATCTGCTGGCACTTCCTCTCTGTTCCAGGATGGTACCTAGGGCAAACTCTAGATTCTTCATTGCACAAGGCCAAGTCAACGATAGGACTTGAAGCCAATACAACAATTTACAATTTATGAGCTTGTCATGTCACTTATGGGAATAGATCCTAGTTGGGGAGGATAACACTCCATCTCACAACCACTTGAGCTAGACCCAATTGATAGACAAGAAGATGTACTTGTGTTCATAGTGTCTACCATTACATTTTTTAGAGTGGTCAAATATGGCTTATTGAGGAATCTACCCAATTGAAATTACTTACTATCTATTACTTTCTTTCATTTGAACAGCTACAGAGTATCTCATATATGAATTTGAAAGTATTATGGTATTATATTCGTTTCTACTACTGTTGATTCTTGAATTTGTTCAAATCTACTGCATTTTGGTCAAATTCATACTTGTATTGTAAGATATGGAACCAAACATTGTCAAGGAGTGCCTTGAGAGGCCTGGAGGCTATTCATTATGTTTACTGTGGTACATGTAAGCAAGACCATTCCTGGAGTTGCTTCAAATTCACATCTCCTTCATGTATTTGTTACCTCAAATCTTAAACTAAACCTTATATCATTTTTTTGCAAGAACCTAGGTGCTTAGATGTTCAGGCTATAGAGGTGTTGGAAAACATTATTTTAGGGTGGGATTTTTTTGTTGTGAGATCGAACGAACTTTTAGGGTTTTTTTATCTAGGTGGAACCCTAACCTTTCCAGTTTTAAACCGTATGAAACTTTCAGTGACATTCTTTTGGAAGGTTGCTTTAGGAACATTGATCAGTATTTTTATCTTCAAAATTGTTATGGCCCTTATAAAGAAAGAGATTCTTATTGAAACCGATTGGAATACTCGAGGCTCTTGGGAATTAGTGATTTAATTCTGGTGGGGGATTTAAGCTTATAATTTTCTTCTGTAGAGGTTTGGGGTTCCTCATGCTAAAGTAGACTAGTCTACTGATTTATTTTTGACATTATTCATGAGAACAAATTTGGTTGATTTGTTTCTTGTTACCTTGGAACCGACATGGTCAAATGGTAGACGTGGAAAGGATGGGATTAGAAAAATGTTAGATTGATTCATGATCAATTCTAATTTACTTCAATCAGTTCAAAAATACAGAACCTGGGTTGAGAAGTTTTATATTTCTAATCATTATCCAATTATCCTTCAAATAGATGGATTCAAGTAGGATGGGCATTTTTCTTTGAAGTTGAATAGTTCTTGGCTATTAAATGAATATATCTATAGCATGGTCAGAGGGAGATGGAGAAACTATGAGTTGGATACTCGTGTTAATCCTATGGATTCACTAATTGAAAAATTGAATCATTTGAAGGAGGTAGAGTCGAAATGGATTGAGGAACAAAAGAAAAAGGATAAAGAGTTGTTGAATAAATTTGTTAATAATATAAAAATAGTATTCTTGCTAGAAGGGAGGATTTCATTTTAAATGAGGAGGAAAAATTGGCTATTAAGGATATTGAACTGAATTCTTCTTCCTTACTGAAAAAATGACAGATGGAATGGTACTTAAAGAGTTGTTCCTTGTCAAAGGCATTGGGAGATAATAATACTCATTTTTTTCATAATTACGCTTCTTGTAGAAGGAACCATAATGCTATTTAGGAACCGCTTGATGAGTTGAGAAATAAAATTATGTCTCAAAATAATTTAGAGGGCGAAACTAGGAATTTTTTTAAGGATAATTATAAGGATTCAGGTAGGTGCAAAAATGATGCTCAATTGAAAGTTTTGATCCATGTGCCTACTTTCTTTTCCCAAGATGAAGGTGAATTTATTTGTGAATTTTTTTCATCGGAAGAGGTTAAGGAGGTTTTAAAGCAGTTTTCTAGGGAGAAGATCTCCTGCTCGAATGGATGGATTGTTTATCTTTTTATAACCTTTTTTGATATCATGGGAGAAGAAACTCGTGATATGGTCAAATTTTCTAGGATTGAAGGGTATGTTTCTAGGGATTTGAATTCAACATTTCTTACTCTTATTACTAAATGTAATAATCCCATGTCTTTCAACGACTAATTTTGACCTATTACTCTTTGTAATTTTTCTTATAAATTTATCTAAAAAATTATAGCTAATAGGATGAAGCCATTTCTCTCCGAAGGGATGTCAAAAGAATGGTTCGATTTTCTTACGGATAGAAATATCACAGATGTTATCAAAGTTACTCAAGAAGTAATTCATTTTGTTAGAAAAATAGGTTTGGATGCCTTATTGATGAAAATGGATCTTGTAAAGGCATATGATAGGGTTGATTGGTCTTATTGCAATTGTTATTGCTTCATATTGGTCTTCCTCTTTTGGTTGTGGACTGGATTATGTCTTTTTTGGAGTTCGCTCAGTTCGTTATTTTGGTTAATGGCTATCCCATTTATTTTTTTAAAGGTTCCAGGGTTAACAAGCATGGTTGCTCATTATCTCCTATGTTTTTATTCTTGTTATTGAAGGTCTGAGTTGTATGATCACAAGGGAAAGGATTTAAGGTAAAATTTATGGGATTAAAATGGACCTTCAATTTACATAACACATCTATTGTTCGTTGATGATGTCTTGTTATTTGGTGGCGGTTCTGCTGAAGAAAGGAAATCATTTACTGATATTATTTATTTATATTGTCTGGTGCCTCATATGGAAATGAGTTTAAAAGAATCATTTTTCCACTCTGTAAAACTAAGTGATGACATTGAGGGAAGGATTTATTCCTTGCTTCCATTTAAGTTTTATAGTTTGGGTCAATGTTTTAAATACTTGGGTTTTTTTCTTAAACCCAATGGATATAGAATAAAGGACTGTCTGTGGATGGTTGAGAAATTTGAGAAAATAGTATGACATTTGACATTTAAACTCCTTTCCATAGGTAGAATATTGTCTCTACTCAAACCTAATTTGATTGGTATCCCTATTTATTCACTATCACTTGCTCCATATCCAAAATCAATATTAAAGGTGCTATGAAGAATTATGTTTAATTTTCTATGGTCAGGTAAGAATGAGGGGAAGAATATGCATATGGTCAATTGGGAAATTATTTTGACTCCAAAGGATTGGGGTGGATGGGATATCAAAAACTTGTTTTGGTTTAGTAAAGGCCTTTGTCTAAAATGTTTTCGGAGGGGATTTTTTGGGAAAGGTAGCTGAACGGAAGTTATACATGGTAAATATTTGAAGGGTAATGTGTTAAGTTGGCTATGGAAACCAAATAAAATTTTCAGAATGCATCTATCTTTTGGGATGGATTCAGAAATGTATTTCCATGGATGCGTAAGGGTCTTGCTTGGCAGGTTGGTGAAGGAACCAATATTCTGGTGGGAGTTGATCCAATTATGAGTATGTAGGATAAATATACTCTCTCTTCTCTTTTAAGGGATTATTTAGAAGAATTAAAATTTACTACTCTGGTCCATATCAAAAGGCCTCTTTGGACACCTAATGGTAACTCTTATTGGTCAAGTGCTGAAGACCTTGATTTAGGTAACATAAGGATGATGAGTGGAATGCTTTTACCTCTAGTTTTAATGCAATTGGTTGTTGTCTTTCAGAAGGTCAAGGAAAGTTTATTTCGTATCATAACTCTTCTATAGGTATATTGAATTCTTAAACAACTTATATGGTTATTTCTCAGGAAAATACTTATGTTTCTCTTAAATGGTGGTATAACAAAATTTGGAACTGACACGTTCCTCTTAAAGTAAAGTGTTTCTTTTGGCTCGTTTTGGAAAATTCTATCCAAACTTAGGATAATCTTATGCCTCGTGGATGGATCAGACCAAACATTTGTATTTTGTGTGAAAATGAGTTGGAGACTGTTGATCATATCTTTGTTTTCCGCAATTTCACTACTCAAATATAGTGTGGAGTTTGCAATATTTTGATGATTGCATAGAATTGGGGTAGTTAGGCTCTTAAACATAATTTATATATGTGGTTCAATTTGAATAAAGGATATGGAAATATTCCTTTGTTTGTTTCTTAGGGAATATGGAAGACTAGAATTGGTTTTTTATTTAAGAACATGTTGCTGAGTAATAGGGATATATTCTTGAAAATTGTTAGTTTTTATAAGGAATTTCATACTGGGAAGGAAAACAGTGTTAAGAAGAGAATGATTGAGAATTTTTCATTTTCTCTTTCTGTTGATGGATTCCTTGATGGAGCAACTAAATATGGATTATGTGTTGTGAGAGGCATTCTTAAGATTAACGAGGATAGCTTCTTTTGATTAAGTATGCATAATTGACGGGGTACCAACAAAAAAGATGAAGTCACCTCTTTATGGTTCTTGTGTAAAGTTGCTTTAACTTTTTGGATTTATGAGTTTAAGATCTAGGGTAGCTCATTAGTAATTATAAATTGGGATAAACATGTTAGCAGGATTCAGGTTCTCTCTCTTATAAATTGGTGTAGAAAAACTAAATCTCTGTTAGCTTCTTTTCATAGCATGGAGATTGAACATATTTACAGATAAACTAATCGGGATGGTGAATCTTTATCAAAAGAATCCTTGTCTTTTGAAGAAGATATTCTTTTTTGGGAAGAGGTAAATGAGGGACAACTGGAAATCTCTAGAAATTGTATTATCTTTAAGGCCTAAGTGCTTGGTTGTGTTTTTAGGTCCCTTTTGTGTGATATTTTTTTGTTGTTGTTGTTATGTGATCAGACTCAGTCTGTTATTTTTTTTTTGGTCTATTTTTGTGATGGTTGCTTAGTTCTTTTCCTGTGAATCAATGTTGTAATATGATATTTCTCAGATCTTTTTGTTTTTTTTAGTATTCCAACTTTGCACAGGAAGATGGGTTTTGAGGATGTAGTTTTTTATTATTAATATCATATCAAAAGTATGTTTTTTTTCTAGTGAATATATATTCCATTAATTCTAGCTAGATGACCTGTATCCATGGGCTTGGTAGTAGCATGTTAGATTATGTTATTTCCAATATCCCTTTACACAACGAAATAATAAATTTTGACATCTTAAATGACCATGAGCTTGACTCAGATCATATACCTTTAATTGTAACTCTCAATTTTGTCATGCATAGAGATCCCATAGAAGATAATCCTCATAGCAAAAAAAACTTGATCTTTGATAGAAATAAAAATGATCTTTTCTAAATGAAATAAAAATCCATTTTCTTCCTTTATCAAGCATAGATAACATAGAAGACCTCTATCATAATTTTACTACAACCCTCTCATATTCTATTAACAAGTTCTCAATTGAAGTTTCAAGTAATAAAGGAAATAACAAAACCAACCCTTGGTATGATAAAGATTGTTAAAGCGCAAGGAGAGAAATTAAGGAAGCTCTTGACGAGTCTCTTAAAACTGACAAGATAAAAATATACAAAGCCCTAACTAAAAGGGAAAAAATGCAATATATCCATAAAAGATAATAAAATCTCTTACACCTCTCTAAGGTGGCTCCTTGATCCGAATTTTAGGGGGAATATGGTCTAAATTCAGATGCATAAGTCATAAAAACATTAAATGGAGAGGCCACCCTCTCTCAGTCATCATAAAAGCATTAAATGGAGAGGCCTCCCTCTCTCATCCATGCTAATTGACAACCCATGGTTTTGTTCCATGGTATGTCTTGAAGGCACATTGTACCTCTCTCAACCATGGTATTTCACAACCCATGGTTTTGACTCATGGTATTGCTCCAAGGCACATTCTAATAATGTTATAAAAAGGCTCTATGCCTTCTCAATAAAGCATTCAAAGATTTTTGGCATCCTACCTTTGTGGTCTTATTATTTTGTGTTATTGGGCTACTGGTTTTGAGTGCGTTTCTTAGTATAGTTTGCGAGGTGAGGCTCAAAGAACCATCTTTGAGCCTCACCCCTTAATGTGGCCTATTTAATCTATGTTTCTCTATGTTACTCTATGCATCAAATAATAACAATTTGTAGGTTTACTCCCTGCCTCTCTCGAAATCCAAGCTTTCTGGGTCTCATCCCCCAAGATCCAGATCAGTGGTATCATAGCAGGTACGCTCTCCATGGGAATGAGGGTTTGAGCATAGTTCAGGTTCAAAGATTTGCAAATATTTTCAGCCTCCTTTTGGCACACTCAGAGTCCATTCTTGGGCCATACACTGTAAACATCATAGTTGGTCCTCAAGAAATACAAGATATCTAATTTTCAAGAGGAAGTTCCATGATCTCTACACATCTGATTTTTCTCTACAAACCCTTGTCAATATACGAACTAAATATCAACACATCTCTACAAATTCGAACTGATACTACAACTTGCACATATATTTTTAGAGGATTTTCCATAGCTCACTGGAAGGGTGAATCCATGAAGATGGGTGTCTATTCTGGGGGGTCTTATGAGAAAATAAATTTGATTTTTTCATGTTTTTCAACTTTGGGTGAACGAAAGTGATATTTTCATTTAGAATTTCACTTTCAAGTAAAAAAAAACTTTTAGAGAAATATGTTAGCTTTCTATTCATAATTTTTTGAATTTTTTTATTGAGATTTGATATGTCATTTCGGAAAATGTTTGACAGCGTGTCCTTATGAAATGAAAGGATTAAAAAATAGTCATGTTTGGTTGCACCCGTAAAATCTTTGTTAAAGTTGTGTTTTGCAAAAAAAAAATATGCTACGAAAATCTACACACAATATACTATTGCGATGACTATAACTTTGTAACCATCGGATCTATATACTAATTATAATATTTTTTTGAATTCGATCAATGGGAAAACCTTGTCAGTTTTAAACATGTTTTTGGTTGAGCCAATTTTCTCTCAATTGACTATAAAACTTAAAAATATATGAATACCCTTTTGAAGTAGACACTCCAATGAAGCGCAGCATATTTGTTTCAACTTTTTTGGTGGTGTATTTTTAAAGTTATATATTTTTCATTTCACTGCATTTTGAAAGAGATGAAACTAAACTCGACAAATGTTAAGAGACAAAAAAAATAAAAATATTGAATCTCACCTATACACAACAAAATATATACCTACGGAAAGTAGATTTATTGACGAAACTAAAGGTATCAAGTCCGACAGTTGATTTGTAGTGTAAGGCATCCATTTTACCTTTCAAAAATGGAGAAACCTGAAAAATGTGCAGGATATATGTTTCAAAGGTTATTTAGACGAATAATTATTTGGCCAAACAATGTTTTTCTGTAACGGAGATGTTACAAGCAAGGTTGTTCAGCCAAAAAACTAAGCGCAAAAAAAAATTCGTCGGCCGGAAAAAAAATCGTATAAGTAAAATGAAAGAGCCTCATTATTTTCGCACCTCTTCATTTCGTATAAGTAAAATTAAAGAGCCTCATTATTTCGACAACTCTTCATTTTGTATAAGTAAAACGAAAGAGCCTCATTATTTTCTCACCTCTTCATTTCGTATAAGTAAAAATATTTTTGAAGGGGTTTTCAGAGGAGATTTCTTTTGCCAAAGGGTTTTTTTTAGAAGGTATTTTTCCTCTTATTTATTTTCAAGGGGTACATTAAAAGAGTTTTTTCCCAAGGAACTTTTGCCAAATATTTTGTGTTATAAAGTATTTTTGAAAAGAATTTATTTCTTTGCAAGAAGTTTTTTCATAGAGTTTTTTTCCAAGATATTTTTTCAAAGTAGGTTATTTCTTTGCAATGGGTTTTTTTCCAAAGAGTTTTTTTTTTCAAGGTATTTTTGCAAAGGAGTAGTTTCTTTGCAAGGGGTTTTTTCAACCAAAAGAGCAAGGGTTGCAGAAATGAAAGAAATAATTGAAGATATAAGAACAGATTTACATGACACTATTGATGAAATGGAAATTGAAAATAGGGTACAAGAAGAAAAAATGGAAGTTGAAGAGACCATTGTTGAAG